>APFE031320727.1:204107-219003 GCA_000404065.3 Pinus taeda | reverse complement strand
CAAGGAGGAGGGGCACGATCCTTGAGGTACCTAACCTCTTGGATGAGACCTTGCTACAGGAGCCCCGATGTGGAGTAGCAGGAACTGACTGATTGGGTAGAGACAGATGCAGATGGAGCGACAGAGAGAGCGATAAGGAATGCAAAGGCGGAAGATATGAAAAAACTACCAGAAGATGTCAAAGATAGATTACAGGAAAGCAACAACAAATACAAATAGAGAGCTTATATGAAGCGGAAAGAAAAAGAATTTCAAGTGGGTGATCTAGTGATGGTTTACCTGAGAAAGCATAGGTTTCTTGTTGGGACTTATAACAAATTAAAGATGAAAAAGATAGGACTGTGTAGAATAATGAGGAATTTTTCAACCAAAGTCTATGAGGTTGAGCTACCAGAAGGGTTTGGCATATCACCAATCTTCAACATTGTAGATTTGTACCCATACAAGGAGTCAGAGGAAGAGCTACAGGATGAGTTGATAGAAAAGAAGATTGAGACCCCAAACTGGGAGGAGAAAATGCCAAATACAATAAGGAAAGAAGTGGAAGCTATTATGGGTAAAAGAATAGCAAAGAAGAAAAGAGGCCAACCATATTATCAGTACTTAGTTAAATGGAAGGGGTAGCCAGATGAAGATGCCTGTTGGATGACAACTACAAAGTTACGTAGGTATTAAGTGGATCCATAAGACATGATGGAACAATATTTTTCCTCCCTAGAAGTCTGATGCAAGAGCATCTAGACCCAACCAATAATGTGATAGTGTGATCACATGTTGTGGTTAACAAGGAGTGGAGAAGAAAATTGATTATTAAGTTCTTAATAGTTATTAATTATGTAAGTAGTTAGTTCAATGCTAAAAATCTGAGGAAATTAGGAATAAATGGCAAGTCGATCCTCGCTACGAGGAGATCAAGCCAAGTAGCTAAGCCATTAAGTTAAATTAGGATTCTGTTTCTTAAAAATTAGAAAATTCCTTCAATTGTGGTAGGAGATATTTACTTAAGTATTTGTTTCCCGATTGATGCTGGGAGAGAGGGTGAGAGTGGAAAAGAAAAAAAGGAGTGTAGTATTGTAATAGATCCATCGAAGGCAGTAATAGATATACGCTATTTTTCCTGTGTATAACAATACTGTAATAGAGCTATCGAGGCTGAAGGTAAATAGTCTGTTTTATTTTTATTTTGTGCATCATTGTTTTCGATTTTAGTCATAATAACAGAGTGATGTTTCAGTTTTACATGGAGACAACAAATTTGTGATATAGTCAATTCAACCTTCCCTTGTACACTCCAAGTCTCAGCTAATCAATGAGCAGAGACATGATTCTAATTCGCTTAATTTGACATGACCCTATGTGATCATTCTTTTGGTTAGCCACGCATTTGGGAATATAAATCCAGTGGAAAATCCTCGATTTAGTCAGGAACCTGTAGATCAGGTCTTTATGACTATTAGAGTAGGCAAACAAATCAAATTTCAAGAAGAAATCTGGATAATAGGCACATCTTCGACTTGGCGCTCCGCATAGGAGTTTGGAGCTACGTTTGTGCCACAAAATGCTACATCATTTGGTATCTGATGCTACATTTGCTGCAAACTGCTAATATGTCTTTCACATGGCTTGTAACATAGGAAAACGTTCTCCACTAGATCAAATTTTGTTGGATTTTCATCTTGTAAATCAATTACAATTTTAATTTGTTAGATTGAAAGCTGATCTTCGTTTTGGCTGATTGAAAGTTAGAAAGAAGGGTTGATACTGGTTTTATAGTGTTGCTGCTACATCAAATTTCAATGTGCCAGATAGCACTTATGTGCATTTTGTGGTTAGCATAATTATGAAAAAATGGGTATTACGATCCTCCTCTCACAACCATATTGCCTTGATTTTGAGTCTCGAAGTAGCTTCCTAAATCTTAAGAATCTCATTCTTTCTGTCTTCTAGGGATTTTAAGAATTCCAAATCCTGATGTGTTGGATTGTTCATTTTAATGGATTGGCCAAAACAAGATATATCCTTGATAATCTGTTGCAATTCCAAACTCAATTGTTTCTTTTTCATTCTCTTTGAAGTTATATTCCTTCTTTTTAAAAAATTGAGTTTTTGAGTAAGGGAATGCATGGCAGTGGCCTCTTGTGTCCACGTTATCTTGGCCCATGTAGAAGTGACCATATATTTAAAATCTTTATCATCCAACCAAACCCTGTTAAATTTGAAAGGGATCACCCAACGAATATTTTCCATCCTCCATTGTAAAATAATGGGAAGGTGATCAGATAGATATGGCTTGTGTATTCAAGACTTCATATTGCCCAGAGTCTCTACCAAGTTCTCATGGATGAAGAAACGATCTAAATGCTTCTTGATATGTTCATCACTAGCCCTATGATTATTCCAAGTGCAGAAAAGTAGAAAGGGGTCACATATTGACCAAGTGATGATCTGCAAAAAGATTATACAACCGATTAGCCAAAGGGTCTAGTCGATAGTGAGTTCCCCATGATTCCTGTGTCAATAATGTAGCGTTAAAATCACCTACCATGATAAGGCCTCTAATATTGAGCAAGTCACATTGCTTCATATGGTCCCAAAAGACAACACGATCTGTACAAGGTGCATATAGATTAAGAAGATGAACATGATTGGATAACACACTAACATGGCCAGTCAAAAGAATTCCTACAAAGAGACTGAAAGCACACAAATATGGCCACTAAGGATCCCACATGGCGATAAGGCCTCCATACATACCATAAGAGCTCACACCCATGATGTTCCAATTAGGAAATAAAGAATGGAAGTATAAAATAGATCGACAAGATTCAATAAGCATTTCCTATATGAGAATAATGAAAGGAAGAATTGTGGAACCCCTTTCCCATTCATAGTTTAATGGGGGGTTCACAATTGTTGGTTTCTTCAAAAATGCTTCTTCAAACATGGAAACTTTGTATGGATTAGGTACCCCCTAGGTTTCAAATGCCTGAAAGAAAGATTCCCAAAGCTTGAGCAGTCGATTATTCATGAATCCATATCTAGGCAAAACTCTAGGATGATTACAAAATATTTGCAAGATTTACCTCTTTCATTGTATATATGATGAGAAAATATTACAGAAATTGCTTATGTGATTGGACAGGTGTACCTGGTAGTGGTTTTAATATCTAAATTCTGGGTTTTTGAGATAGGTTTACAAAGATACATTACAAACACTAAATTGCTAAAGACGGTTTTGTGCATTAGGGGAATGTTGCACATAAAACTGTTGGTTGGATTTTAGAAGTGAGAAAATTATTGGTAAAATTACATGTATGTACCATGCTCAGGTTGTTAGAAGACTTCTCTCCTATACATTTGATTTTGACACACTAGATCCAATCTATTTTGACACTCGAGAGGCACAAGACTATTATATTCTAAAAAACTTAGATAAAATTGAGCATATTGACTCAATTTTGGAAGATTTTTCAAGAGAATCTAATGGAATTAGAGATGGAGGTCCATCTAATTAGCATTCTTTTGTAGGGTTTTATCAAACTTTATTGATTAAATTATATATAAATTTCATAATTCTTGGTTGGGCAATCAAAATGAGAAAAACACTTGTGAATATTTATTTTCTTCAACAATAGAAAAGTGTTAAGCCAAATGATTAAAATAACAACTAACTGTTTCAGGGTTCCAAAAGAAAGCATACCAAAGCAATTTTCCTAGATTTTAAGAGATTGTATTAATATTACATTGAGTTTTTTGAGGCAAAAATCAGCTACAAATAAAATCTAGTTTTTTAAGGAGAGAAAGACAACATCCAAACAATTAGTTGAATGATTATGAACACTTGGAAAATCAACTCCTAATCTTTGTTATTCAGGAAGTAAAACAAAGATGTTGCACAATACTAACAAGTTGAAGATTAATTTCAATTTTTTCATCAAGAACAAACAATCAAAGGATCAACAGGTATATTTAAAGGACAATTACCAAATCTTCATAGAATATCTCAACAAATTCAAATCTCCATGACAAATTATTTTATGTTTTAGATATTCGAGGAGAAAGATCACCAATTAGTGAGCTAACTCCAGTTTCCAATGCACAATAATTTCAGTCAATTCCAAATTTCTTGTAGTTATCTAGAGACTGCTTTTATTTTTGTTATATTGTTTAGATTTTTATTCTAGGGATATTGTGACATTTTAGGATTGTAATTTCTCTATATATTGTTTCATTTTGAATAAGAAAGGGTTGGATTTTGATGGCAAAACCCTGCCATTTTGGTAAAGGCTTCTATTGCAAAATTTTCAATTAAAGTTTTATGACTCGATTTCATGACAAAATTTGTTTCTTATATATGTCTTTTCCAGTGATTTTATAATTTGTTTCTTCATATGTATGAGGTAATACAAAAGTACAGGGTAAGGTTAGGTTGAGTATCTACCCCTCCTGACAACCCATTGCAAAGTTATCATCTACACTGAGACTAGCTAATTTGTTATGCTCTTAACCTGCAAGACAATACCAGAATACCAAATATGCGGAGAAATATACCCATAACATAGAACAATGAGAAATAACAACAAGTATTATATTATTCAAAAAGCAATGTTCACTTGCCTCTTCGAGGGGGCAACCTCCAATAGAGCAGAGCTCGATTACAAAATAAGACACAATGCTCCTCGAGGGGAGTCCTCGAGGGGAGTCTCTATCCTTTATATAGGATTCATACATGCAATACCATGGGGAAATACCATGGTTCTTATTAATACCATATATCTAATACCATGGCCCATTTGCAACTAACTGTGGTCCCTTCATTAAATGCGGGTTAACCACTTACAATTATTAATATGGGCTTTATTGACTCTTTACTTAACTATACCTATGACTTGATCCTATTACATAAATAAGGGGGTTAGGGTGGGACCTTAACATGCCCTCCCCCATAAGAATAGCCTTGTCCTTAAGGTTGAAGGTGCATAAATTGCTGAAGAATAGTGGCTGGCTCCGAGGTTGCATCTTTCGGAGAGGTGTCTTTCCACTTGACGAGGAATTCCTTGATCATGTGGCCACACAGGTTCCTTTCTCATGTATCAAGAACCTGTTCAGGTTGGAGCCAAATTGACCCTTCTTCATCCAGTTCAGGTAGACTGGTTTGAATTCTGCAATTGTTCCCAATCACTTTCTTGAGGCATGAGACATGGAAAACATGATGGATTTTTGCAGTGGGTGGCAAAGCTAGCTTGTAGGCAACTTCTCTAATGCGCTGAAGTACTTGATATGGTTCGTAGAATTTTGGAGATAGTTTCTAACAACCCTTGTCTTTGAGTGATTTTTTCTTATATGTTTGCAGCCTAAAAAATAACTGATCCCCTTCTTGAAATTGGCATTCTGAGTGATGTTGATCTACCTGTTGCTTCATGCGTTTTGAGCTTGATGAAGATTCTCTCTAAGGTGGGCCAGCATGGTTGTGCGGTTCTGTAGGAGTTGATCCACTACTTGTACCTTCGAGCATCCCTTGATATAAGAAGTAGGGGAATGAGGGGGTTGACCACAAACTACTTCATATGGAGTCATTTTGGTGGTGGCATGATAGTTGGTGTTATACCACCATTCAGCTAGAGGTAACAACTACACCCAGAGATGTTGCTTTTCTGAAGTGAAACACCTAAGGTAGGTTTCCAGACATTTGTTGACTGCTTCAGTTTGACCATCAGTTTGTGGATGATAGGAAGTATTGAGTTGTAGTTGGGTACCTTGTAGTTGGAACAGTTCTTGCCAAAATTTATTGGTGAAGACCGGGTCACGATCAGACACAATGGAAGTGGGCATGCCATGCAACTTGAAGATCTGATCCATGAAATATTGAGAGACCAAATTTGATGTAAAAGGGTGGGGTAGGGTGAAAAAATGAGCATACTTAGAAAGTCTGTCCACAACCACCATGATGACTAACTTGTTTCCTGACTTTGGAAGACCCGTAATGAAATCCATAGAAACCTCCGTCTAGATTGAGGCCGGGATCGGAAATAGCTGTAATGTGCCTAGGGATTTGACTGTTTCTCCTTTGTGGCACAGACAGACATCACATTCAACTACAAAAGTAAGAATTTCCTTTTTCATTCCTATCCAAAAAAAAGATCTTTGAGTGTGAGCATACGTCTGCTGAAAGCGTGAATGTCCTGCAGTGGGCGATGAGTGCAACTCCGCCAAAATGCAACTTTTGAGGGTGGATGTTGGTGATATTACAACTCTATCCTTGTAGTGAAGAATCTCATCCTGCCATAAGTAGCCTGTTGTGGAATTTGGATCCGCCTACAATTGATTAATGAGTTGGGAGAGCTAGGGATGTGAAAACCATTCCTTGTGAGCCTCTTCAATCCATTCTGGAATGGGAAGGGAAATTACGAGCAGGGTACTTTCCTCCTCAAATTGGCAGGATAACGCATCTGCTACTATATTTTCATGCCCTTTCTTGTAAATTATCTCATAATCATATCCCAGAATTTTGGCGAGCCATTTATTTTGTTATGATGAGGATAGGCATCGCTCCAAAAAAAATTTAAGGCTTTGATGGTCTGTGCGGATTTGGAAATGACGCCCCAATAAGTATGGTCACCAGGTATCTATTGCATGTAAGATGGCCATCATCTCCTTCTCATAGGTAGATTGTCCCAGATTCTTCCCACTTAGTTGTTGGCTCATGAAGGCCAAGGGTTGACCTTCCTACATTAAGATCGCCCCAATACCCATACCTGAAGCATTCTATCACAAAAGATTTGGTGAAGTCGGGTAGTGCTAAGACTGGAGTGGAACACATGGCATGTTTGAGAGCTGTGAAGGCATGTTGTGCTTCTTCATTCTAGAGGAATGAATTTTTCTTGAGGAGTTGAGTGAGGGGCCTAGCAATGCAACCATAATTGTGGACAAATTTGCGATAGTAGCCTATGAGACCCAAAAATCCTCTCAGGCTCTTCAAGGTCTTAGGCTGAGGCCACTCTTGCATTGCCTGGATCTTTTTGGGGTCCACCGTGACACCTTCATGCCCCACAAGGTGGCCCAAATACTCAGCTTCTTCCATGCTAAAAGACACTTGGACATCTTGACAAATAATTTATGCTTGCGGAGCAGTTGCAAGAGCAGATCTACATGCTGAAGATGTGCGGCCCAAGTGCGACTGTAGATGAGGATGTCATCAAAGAAAACCAAGACAAATTTTCTGAGATATGGTTTGAGCAGGTGGTTCATAAGGCTCTAAAAAGTGGATGGGACATTACAAAGACCAAATGGCATGACCAGGAACTCATAATGGCCTTCATGAGTTCGGAAAGCAGTCTTTGGAATGTCTATTTCTTTCATGCGAATTTGGTGGTAGCCTGAGTGAAGGTCGAGCTTACTAAAGAATTGAGCCCCATTTAGTTCATCCAACAAATCATCGACAACCGGGATGGGAAATTTATCTTTGACTGTCAACTTATTAAGGGCCCCGAATTCTAGACACATACGCCATTCCCCATCTTTCTTGAGCACCATGACCACTGGCGATGAATAAGGACTAATGCTGGGACAAATGACACCTGCTTCCAAGAGTTCCTTGATTATTTTTTCTATTTCATTCTTTTGGGCAAACTGATATCTATATCGGCGCACATGTTGTGGTTGAGCCCTTGGGACCAAAGTAATGCTATGATCATGTTCCCCTCTCGAGGGTGAAAGCTCATGAGGCTTATCAAATACTAGCAGATGGTTGTTTAAGATCAATTGTATCTCAGGATGAATATGAAGAGAATTGGGTTCAAAGGCTTGGATGGCATTAAATTGAGCTATAACTCCATGGTGGCCCTTTTTTAACAAATTTTCCATCCGATGTGAGCTGATGATAGAGGGACCTCCTGCCTGGAGTCTGCGGAGGGTATGTGTGTGGTTGTTCTACTTAAAGCTCATATATAACTCCTAGAAATCCATTGTGATTAGGCGAAGTGTGCAAAGCCATTCAACACCGAGGACAATGTCACACCCTCCCATGTGTATGGCAAACATGTGGGTCTTTAACTGATAATCCCCCATTTGAAATTTAACATTTTCAGAACAGCCTTCACATTTCATTGTTCACCCATCAACAATTTGGACCTGGAAGTTAGAAACTACTCAGACAAAATGATGCACTACTTCCGTGACTCTTTGATGGATAAAATTATGTGTACTTCCACTATCAATCAAGACTACTATTGGGCGATGCTTAATAAAACCTCTAATTTTGAGAGTTTGAGGCAAAGAAATCCCTGCCAAAGCATGCAGCGAGATAACTAGTGGTGAGCAGAAGTATTGCAACAATGATGCTGCAACTCCTGGGACTCCCTGCTTTACTTTTATCAACCTGGTAGTTCGTAACAAACTTGGAAGCGACAATGTTGTATGCACAAGTACGAGCTTTTACTGTAGGTTGTCACTTGATCAGCTGGCACACGTTTGCTAGGAGCTTAAGCCAACTTCTATGAGTTCTCAGAAGAAGCTTTTAACTGTGATGGAAGAAATCTAACTCAAAGGAGGCTATTCTACTTGCAGAAAGAAGATGAAAACTTAAAAGGAAACGCAAACCCTAGTGTTACCCACTAACCCTGCTTTTGCAAGACAAAGAAAGGAAACTACTGAAATGAATTCCATTGACTACTGAAAAGAAAAATGCATGTATGTAAGCTACTTCTGAAGGAGAATGTGGAAAAATCATCTTTTTGTACTTTTGAGCAATTTTATGCAGAATTATTATGCTTGTGTTCTAACTATTCGTGATTGTGCAGAGGTTCAGCGGCAAAGGGAGATGGAGTTGGCTTTTGTAGGAGGTTGGGAAGGTGTGGAGAGGAACCAAGGAGTCCCTAGTACCCTTCTAGAGATTTCCATTGTGATCAGACTTTGAAAAATCACTCGCATGAACTTCTATAGGAAGGTTGCAGGGGATCTACAGGAAATTCTACAGGAAGTTCTATACGAGGAGGCCGAAAGTGGTTTTTGGAGGTTTGAAGGAGGAACAATGGTGGGAAAAAGGGAAAGGAAGGCTGGATGGAAGTTCAAAGGGTCTAGGACTCTGTGAATGAAGTTCAAACATGAAAGAGATGGTTGGATTTGTTCAAAGGTCAAAGAAGCAATTTTGCACAAGGATGTAGAAATTAAGGCAGTTTGGGAAAGTATGGCGAATGAGTGGAGGAAATATTTGAGAAATGGACTGGAGTAGGTTGGGTGATAGAAGAATGATAAGCTAGAGGGGTCTACAAGTGAGCTGCACACTTACTCTTCAAAACTGTCCCAAGCAATAACTAAAAAAATAGAGTTTTTCCTATTTTAGCCTAATTCTGCCCTAAAAACTAGAAAGGTGATGAACAAAACTTTATGGACGGGAAATTATGCAAGAAATCCATGGAAACTGAACAAGGAAAAATCCAAGCATGTAAGTACAACTGATATCAACTTCCCCAACTCGAATTCACACACTAGCAATTGCATTGGAAAGCAAAAAATAGTGTTTTGGTGGCAGCAAGAGTGCTTTGGTCTCAATTCATGGTACCAAGGAGGGAGAAAGGAGCTCAAAGCCTACTTGGTAGCCTTTTTGGGGGATCTTTTCTATTACTACAGCAAACTAATTAATCAACTTGAAACTAAAACAACTATACTAATCATCAAAAACAACCTAAGTAATAAAGCAATATTTAATCTAAATAACATAAATTATTTCATGAGTGCAAGAAAAACACATATAAATACAAGAAGGAGGTACTGGGCACTTGGGTTGGGCCCAACCCCAAGAGCTACAGCCCCCTTAGAGAGATAAGTTCTGGTTCAAGGCTGAATTCATCTTCATTGATAAAAAAATACTAGTCATAGCACAAAATGGTTTACAGAAAGAGCTCGAAAATGAGCTGAATGAAGAGCTGAACTAAAGTGAAAAAATAAACTGTTCATTAGCTAAAATCTAACTAAAAAAATTGAGGCCCTAAGCCTTCTTATTTATACAAATGGGGACTTCCAACAGTCCTCCTAAAATCAAGGAACTCGGCTTCTTGGAACTGAAGATAAACAACAGTCCTACTTGACTTGCTTGGTTGCCCCTTGGAATCATCAATGTGGCTGCTTGTGCTCCGAGTTTCTGATGGAGAATTCAAGGTAAGAGCTCATAAATGAAGGGGACACCCTGCTACAAATCGTCTCCCTTTTTCTTCCTCGAATTTGGCTGCCAAATGCTCATTAAACCTTTGATTTTGTCTTAAAATTGACCAAAAATCTGCATAAAGCACACATTAGACTTTTTGGCATAATGAGTAACCCAATTCATTCTATTAGCATAAATATAATAAAAAACATGCAATAAACTAATGAGAATGGTGGATTAAGCTAAGTTAGGAGGCTAAATGAGCCCATATAATTACCCATTTATAGGGCTCATCATCACCCCCTACTGAATGGGTTGCTCATCCTTTGAGCAACTAGTCTATCTCTTCATCTTTGATGGCCCTAGTGGCCTCCCTATCATCCCAAGCTTCTGATGTGGTCTGCTCATGTGTGCCATAAAATTCTACCTTCTTGTCCATGTCCTTCCACTGCTCCTATTTTGCTTGTTTTAATTCTTGTGCTTTCCCTGGCCTTGAAATACAGGGAGGCCTGCCTTTTTCTCTTTTCCTTTGGCTTAGTTGGTGTGCTTAGGGTAGTGAGGCCAGCTGCTGCCTCTTTCTAGAGTCTCAGGGGACCCTTCTCTTTGTTTTGCCTCTGCTTCCTCTTTTTCTCCTCCTTCTGTCTCTTTTTCTTTCTCTGTTTGCTATGTTTCTTCCTGTTCTGTCTCTTTATCCTTCTCTTATATTTTAGTTTCTTCCTTCCCCTTTTCTTGTCCTGTTGAGTCATCAGTTGCTTCACCTTCTCCCCCTTTCTGCTCTTCTTCCTCACTGTCAGAAGGACTGATATCATAGGTGAGGGCTTTTATGTCACCTTCTGCTGTCATGTTCCTGAAGACTTCCCATGCTATTGGGAGTGTGAATGTATGGAGGGCTTCTTCCACTAAAATTTTAATTAACCCACGGTAAGCCAGCTGATCTGGACTCCCTACCTTAAACTTAATTCTGGAGTCTATGAATCCTTCTGTCATTGTGCTTATACCCCTTATGAACACCAAATGTAGGGATGGAGACAAGAATTTTGAAGAAAACAGGAAAAGAGGGGAACACTGTGTTTGTTTATTTATTTGTTTGTTGTTCTTTTTTTCTTTTAATAAATAGGTAGACCTTTTTTAATGCAATTTCTCCCTTCTTTAGGCTTAATTCTTCCCTAAAATTGCAACACTTCTTTTGCAGAAACATGCAATAGATAAAACTATTTTTTTCTCTTCTTTTTTTAAGAAATAGGCATAAATTTTGAATGCAATTACTCTTCTTTTTCAGGTTTAATCCTTCCTTAAAATGTTATCATTCCTTCCACATATTGATAATCAAGGTGGGTATGCATGGAACCTACCTCCTGAAGCTAGAAATTTTGCAAAAACCTGTGTTTTCTTCTTAAAAAATAGCTCACTATACCTCCTGCAAAATTGGCTGTAGGTGCTCCTGTAGAACCTGTTACTGCTCCTGTCGAACGCCAATAGCATAAAATGACAGAGAACAATTGTTTCAAGGCTATGGAGGTGGTATAGGGCTTGTTGTAGCCACAGGGATGATGATAAAATGGAAACAAAGGTGGTGAATGAGTTCGAGGCAGAGTACTTATGTTTTCTGTGAGATATTTCTGTTGATGGTAAGCTGGCAAAAATGTGTGTTTGCATTATTTGGACTGTTGGTCCCTAGTGCAGTTCCATCATGAGACTTTACACTTTCTTCCTGTAATCACTTCCCATTATTTGCGTTGGAGTTAAAAACATCTGCCACTACCTGTTTTTTTAGATTTCCCATGAGTTGACTAGACACGTGTGCTGTATGATTTCTGGCTGACCACTATAGAACTGGACGAGGTGCTGTCTGAACTGAACGAGGGTGGTAGTTAGCTGGCCATTGATATCGTTTAATCACAACCATCTCACTGTCCATGCAGTTTTTAAATTACATTCATGCAATAGAGGAACGAGTTTAGTCACTTACTTGGAAGTCAAATGTGTTTGTTGTGAGGTGCTGTGGCCTTTTCTTCTGTTGCATGCCTTTGTTTCTGTGGATCCATGCTTGTCTGGTTGCTGATATGTGGTTGTGCTTTGTGCAAGTTCCTTTATGGATAGATTTGATCTTTAGGAGTCTGCTCCAACCTTCAGATTTGCACCCTCATGTTGGTAATGCTAGATTTTTTCAGGACAATGACTTGTTTTGTCCATAGCTCCCAAACAGTAGACTGGATTGACCTAAAATTTTTTGAGCATATTTTCATCATCATTATGCACCTCCCATAGAAAAATTGTGGTCAATGGATGCACGGATTTC
Source organism: Pinus taeda (assembly GCA_000404065.3). Classification (NCBI taxonomy): domain Eukaryota; kingdom Viridiplantae; phylum Streptophyta; class Pinopsida; order Pinales; family Pinaceae; genus Pinus; species Pinus taeda. The sequence continues at coordinate 206,563 of APFE031320727.1, read as the reverse complement.
AAGAAAATATGGAAATGAATCAAGGTGATAGAGGTTAATTTCTTGGAAACCGTGCACTAGAATTGGTTGAAATTGCTTGAGAAGGTTACTATCACCCATATGCATCTTCCCATGAAACAAGTTTTTAAATGGATGGACGGATATGGAGAAAATGCAAAAATGGATTAAGGTGATGGAGGCTGATTTCTTGGAAACCGTGCACTAGAATTGGCTGAAATTGCTTGGGCATTTTTCCATCATCCCTATACAACTCCCCATGAAGCAGTTTTTTAAATGGATACACGGTTTTCAAGTTAGGGAAAAAACAAATTTCTGCTCTATGTATTTTTATATCAGAGCATTCTGCAGTTTTTGCATAGTAAGAAAAAATGAGCTTGGATTGTAATGCAGACTTGGAATTGATGGGAGAGAGGTTTGAAGATTGCAGGGGGATTTATAAACCCTTTATGAAGCTTCTATGTTTCCCAAACTTCTTTTAAAATCCATTTCTAGCTCTCTGTAATTTCTACAAGAGTCTCTTGTAGAAAACACGGTTTTCAGAAAAGAAGCACAGTGAGATGGAAAGAATGTCAAAAATGATGGAGAAGGGTGAGGGAAGGTAGGATAGGTGCTGTTATTGGTTTTAGATCTTTACTGGCACCTGTTGCTGCTTCATGAAGTTCTCTTGAAAACTTGCAATACAACTGGAAATTCATTTTTTTATTTTTTCTTTTATTCTCTCTCTCTTTTTTTTTTTTGAAAACAACTAGGGTGCCTCAAGGAGGTTTTCACCCTAATTGCCTACCCTGGGTGCCTCCAAGGGAGGTTTTCACCTAGGGATCTTATTCTCTTTTTATTTTCTCTTATTTCCGACCCATTGACCGCCTCATGGAGGTTTTCAATCAATGAGCCAATCTGAGGCGCTTCCGAGGAGGTTTTCACCTTAGATTTTTATTTTTCTCTTATTTTCATTTTTTCCTTTTTCTTTTTTCTTTTTTTTCCCTACCCTACCCTACTTGAAAAAAAAAATAATTTTAAAGTATAAGAATACTTCCAATGGAGCCATGTGCACATTGAGATGATAGACAAAATGATGTGGAGGCTTGAAATCCATGCTTTGACAAGTATCCGGATTTTAGAGACCAAATGATTTGACTTTGAAGGGATCAAGCATAGTTGAGGAAGAGAGTACTATTGCAACTTAGTGACCGTATAGAACCATATCTCAATATAGTTGTGGTGTCCTTGGTCCTTTTGTTGATCTGGATCATTCTTCATGTCTTCTTCTATCATGACCTTCACATCTTCCTTTTTTTGTTGATTTTTCTCTTTAATACATGGAGGATTTGTTGGTAACCATGAGGGAGCTCTCTCAATCTCTAATTTTGATGTCTTCTCTTCATCAAGTGCAGCCCATGGTCCTTTGATCTCCTCTTTAGAATCTTCTTTTGCTGGATGTGGTCCTTCAATGCTTTCAATATAATCTCTTTTTTGCAATACTCTTCTTGAGCTATGGTGAACATCATTGAGCTCAAGAGGAGTTGTTTAGAAGTGTTGTACCTCAACTTTGCAATTGGGTTGAGCTACTCCAATGTGCAGGTTTGGAAATGGTGGTTCCCCACTATATACTTGCTGGGCCTGTCTGTTATTCAGGTTCAGGTTTGGTTGAGCAGGTATTTGGGGTTTCCTTGGTGGAGCAAGAGATAATGGTTGTGGTTGCACAGGTGGTGGAGGCAAAGGAGCGGGAGGAGAGTTGCACTAGGGCCTCCACCCCTGATGAGGTGCATTCCACTAAGGCTGTGGCTAAGCATAATAGTGAAACGAATGAGCAAATGGAGGAGCATAGTATTGAGATGGATACGACCAAGGAGGGGGTGTGGACCAGGAAGGATGAGCAGGGGGACCCCAAGAAGGTATGGAAGTGGCTTGATAGGGGTTGTAATAGGTCTGGGATGTGTTAGCACTTAAATCTGCCTTAGGCTGAAAGAAGGAAAAATTCAAGGTAACCACAAACCACGCTCAGTTTGGTAGCTAGCCCTACCAGAACAGGAGAGGGCTCTCTCTGAGTCACACTCAGGGAATAAGTAAATGAAATGGGTTTGAGATGACTTATTGTGAAATATTGATCTTAGGCTAGTAAGTGAATATGGATACAAGAAGTGATTTTTATGAATGACTGTGTTTCTGGGATGGTATGGGACCAATAGACCTCAATGAACAGAGAACTTAACACAAAGGCATGAATTATTTCGTGAGGCAAGGTAGGCAGAAAGCCTAGCAATTTTAAGATAGTGCGGAATGGAGAGATTGACTAAGAGGGTGAAAAGGGCATGGACAACATGAATCCTTTTCAATAGAAGAATGAACACTGAACATGAAATTTTCCCACAGGCAGAGCAATAAAATTGAATTCTACCTTAGCTAACTTAGAAAATTTCACTGGAAATGAATATGAAATGAACTATAAAACATAACAA
>APFE031320727.1:172062-203973 GCA_000404065.3 Pinus taeda | reverse complement strand
AGAGGGTGAAAAGGGCATGGACAACATGAATCCTTTTCAATAGAAGAATGAACACTGAACATGAAATTTTCCCACAGGCAGAGCAATAAAATTGAATTCTACCTTAGCTAACTTAGAAAATTTCACTGGAAAGGAATATGAAATGAACTATGAAACATAACAAGATAATATGAAACATAAGAGACACATTTTCTACACTCACAACCACATGAATCTCATGAAACAGAGCCACTTCCTTTCATTAATCCTCTGAAAAAAATATACAATGCAGAAACAGAGTTTCTTTCCCACAGTCTCCCAGAAGTTGCATGCCAACCAACCCTTTGCAAATAGTTTGCATACAATATATAGAATGTGCCATGAAGAGATAGAATGCCCAAGGGTTGGGGAGTTACTCGAATCATTACAAAATGAAGGTGGAGAGCCAAACAACAGCTATAGGTGCAGTGCCACAAACATGACAAATGGCTTGGGTGGCCCTTTGCCTTCCTTTGCCACTTGGCTAACTGACCATCCGGAGTGAAAATACTTTTAAAACTGCCTTAGGTGCCAAAAAACTGAAGTGCATATGAGTGGGCCCACTTACAAAAAGTCGGGAAGCGAAATTTCGTGAAACAGAGGCATTCTGGGCCTTTTTTCCTATATGCGCCTCGCCCTTTTCTGTATGCGTCGCGCCACTATGAGGCCAGTTTTGACGCACTTGCAGGAGTCCAAAATGTGCCCAAGTGTGCTCGTTATAAAGCCTGTCCTGTCTACTTTCCAACCCAAGTGGAATTTTTGAATTTAGAGCTCATTTTCCCCTCCAAATCTTCATTCTCCCAAGACTGCTTCCTGTGTGTCAAAATAGGGGCAATGAGGCCATTTTTGAGTGTTTTTTGCCCTTTTGGTGGCCAAGATCTTCTCCAAATTTCTTGCTCCAAGTGCCAGTAGTCGTGATTTGCATTATGAATCCAAAAATGCAAACCATTCCTCATTTGGAGCTCCCAATCCTACGCGTTGCACCGATGGCACGATGCGTATAGAGAAAAAACCTGTGTTTGTGCCAAAAATTTGTCATGTGACCAAAATTTTCCCAACTTCCTTGAAATTTTGGCTGGAGGTCCTCTATGAAGTGTTATGCTATGCCAGGGAAGCTTTAGCCAAGATTCGAAGCCGATCTTTCTCTTTTTCCTCTTTTGTTGCTTTGCTGAGTTTGGCCTTCAAGCTCCTTATTCGGGCCTTTGCGCTCATGTTCCGTGCCCTGTAATGAAAAGCCATCCTCCTCAATATGGTTTTGTCCCTATTTTCCTTCTCCAGTAGCTTCTCCAAGTGTAGATTGACCCGATCTAACCAAGACTCGCGGTCATTATTGATCTCTTGCTCCAAGGTAGTGAGCTCGATCCTCCTCTGCTGGGCAGCTTGCCGATTTTCACAGATGCTTTGTAGCTCCATGATCGTCTGTTGGTCCTCAAGCTATTTGTTTCTCTGATCCAGATACTTGATGACCCATCTAGCTCTCTCCATATTGAGTATCAAGTCTTGTATCTCCAAGTCCTGCTCCTGAATGGTCATCCTAAGTTTGGCATTTTCTGCCTCTGCCTCTTCATCCTGAATGAGGATGACATCAATCTCCTGTACACCTGATGACCCCTCATCATGCACGGGCTTCTTGCCCTTGTCCAATACCTATGTAGTCGATGCCGAAAGCGAGGCCCCTTCCACCCCGGGTGGAGATAACACTCGCTTTGCTGCTGCAAACAAGTGCCTATTGCCTCTCTGATATGTAATGAAAACTCGCATGGTAGTGGTCTCATGATGCTCATGCTGATAAGAAGGACCACCCAACTCCTGCTCGGGCTCTGATAGTACCTGTGGTGTGCTGAAGAATTCACGGGAGATGAAGTGCTCCCAAGCAATGCCCTGCAATCACAACTGATGATCTACCAAAATCCGGATAAGAGCGAAGTGATACACACTGTTAAGCTGCTGCTGAGGGGTCTTATGCAATATGAAGGTGTTCATCCTCTCTATATTCCTGCATATGAAAAATGGGAGGTTCATCATCCTCACCCTGGTAAAGTGCATGAGCAAGTGGATGTGATAGGCATACAGTCGAGAGAACCTCCCCTCACAGCTGAAGTATTTCATGATCAATCTCATGAGCGGAGCATACTCATCTTTCAAGTATCTGAAGGGAAATACTCTTGTGAGCTCATTCAAGAATCTGGCTTTGATGTAAGGCTCATAGTGTTGCCTTTCCACCTTTTTCTTCTTATGCCACTGCTCCCCAACATTTGGTATACCTGGTACCACTGATATAGCTTCGGGTGTCAATGTGAAAGTGACCCTGGCCAAGGTAGACTGACCTCCACGTAGATGAAGCACAAATAAATAGGCCAACTCATGATGAACTCTGACATTTGCCACCCTTTGACAAAATTCAAAACATGATAGGTGCTGGAAGAATGACATGGTAAGAGGGCATGCTTGTAACTCGGTGAGGGTAGTGGGTTCATCCCTGACATGTTTTCCACTCTTGTGGTGTCTCCTGGGAGCCTTCTCTTCTGAGGATGAGTCACTCTGTGTCTCCCTCTCATACTCAGACGAATGTTGTGATGACATGACTACAATGTGGACTGTGATTAGACTGCCCCTTTGATGATGGTGTGAGGCTGGGTGCCTTTGTAATATCTGTTACCAAGGGGAACAATGAAACAAGGATTGTTAGGAAGGGAGTGATGAAATGGGGATAGGGTTTATAGGGAGAAATTTATTAGGGATATGGGAGGAGTTTTGGGTATTTTGATGGGGTAGGGTTTGGGGTTTCTATTGAGCAATAGGAGGAGGGGAAAGGGAATATGAGTTTGGTAGTGTTAGGGTAGTGATAATAGGAAAAATGACATGGGGGAATAAGGAACAGGGGTAGGGTAGGAAAAATCAAGCCTTGGTAGCAATGACACTGTTACACAACCTTAGCAAAATGGTTTTTCTTTGGTGTCTTCTTGTGTTTGCTTTATGAAATGTTTTTTCATTCAATCACCGGAAATAACCCACCATATCTTTATCAAATTTGATGCACAAGTGAGTTTGAGAGCCTACCTTGCAATTAGAGGGGCTTCACAAAAGATTTGAGGGAGTTTTGGCATGTTCTGGGCGCTTTGTCTCTGTGCGCCGCACCCTAGGTGTGCGCCGCACTAGTTATAAGTTTGAATGGTGGGCAGGTGCTGTGTGCGCCGCGCCCCTGCCTATGTGCACCACGCCCCTGTAATCACCTCCAAACCAACTCCAGCTCCTCGTTTAGGCCTCTGTCTCTATGCATCGCGCACAAAGCCTAGTGTGCCATGCCATGGGTATGCATCGTGCCCTTAAGAAAATTGCACTGTGGGCAGGCTGCGTGTGCGCCACGCCCTCTGTGTGTGCCGCGCTCCTGGTTATATGTTCCGCGCCCTCCAAAGTCGCCTTCAACTCACTCAATCACTCACCAATGCACACTCACACCTTTCCAACACTTCTCTAAGACTTGTAATAGCACAATGCATTTGTTTTTGACAAAAAATTGTATATATAGCCTTGGAAGAGATGGGTTTAATTTTTTCCTCTTCAAAAACCTATTTTTCTAATGTTTGAGTTTTGCACTTTTTCACTGACTTTAAAACACACTGATTTTCACTTTCCCTTTGAAATTTTAGCTCAAATGATGCAATTTTAGGCACTCTTTGCGGGGATTGCATGACAGGACATTTGGCCACGGAAACCATGACTGCATCTGAAAAAATCAGCTGATGACTTTTTTGAAAATTTTGTCATAAATGACACTATTTGACTTTTCTTCAAAACAGAGTTTTGAAGAAGAGTCGGAGTCTATCCACATGATGAGGAAGCTCTCTAAACCATAACTGTGTAAGGGCCTCACTCTAGCCTGCATGGCTTTAGTGGACACGTTCAAAGACCAAATTGATGAATTCCTAGACCTAGACCTCGAAATGACCTTTGTCCTCTACAGGACCAGACCTTGATTGTCATGGACTTTGATGATGATTGACAAAAGACCTGAGCCAACAGGAGCCAAGCATAAGGGGGAATTACTATCATGACCTTCTTCGTCAGATTATGGCATGCCCCTAGCGGAATGCAACTGGGAGAATGGAGCGGGACACCTAATCATGAAATGCATGAAGAGTTTTGATCTCTGATAGAGGACTGACCAGACCGACTCTAACAGGATGTCCCTTGCATTCCATGCTAGTAAGGTTTGGGTCCATGTGGCCTCCTTTGGTTCATGAAATAGAGTGATTCAGTGGCTCCTTTGGTCCTCTGATATGTAGCTTTAATTCTGGGCAAGGAAGGGCACTGATTTGTAGGATGGTCTTCTTCACAGAAAAAACACACTTCTATAGAGTGTAATGGACATTTGTTCCTAGGATGCTTTCTAGTGCACCTAGGACAAAAGATGGCCAAAGCCCTCTTTGCTTCCTCTTGATATCTTTTGATATGCATGGAAAGCATCTGCCTCATCTCGCTTTTGAAATCTTCCAGCAGATTTTCACATTCACCTCTAGGGGATGAGTTGGGAGAAAAGGTACTACTCCCAACATTTCTGTTTTCAGCCATCGACTCCAGAAGAATGGGTTTCTTCTTCTTCATCCCCTATAGGTTCTTCAAATATGTCTGGCTCTTACCTAAGGGTGTTTCTTGATTGCAGCCACCGAAGAAGAGAGAAGGTTGGCTGTGTGAAGCAGTGGGGGTGTTGTGCAAACATTTTTCTGAATCATCTCTACTCCTACGAGCCATGAAAGGAGATCTCTTTTTGGGTGATTTTTGTTTTTTTTCTGCTTATACCTCCAAAACTGAAATTGATTGAACAACAAATTGCAACTACCAAGATAAACCTTGCTGAAATGAAATTGCAGAATTGACATGAAAGCAGGAAATGAATAATCTACATTTACCGAAATGGAAATTGTAGAATTGAAATGAAAGCAGGAAATGACTAATCTACTCTTGCTAAATTGAAATTACAGAATTTAAATGAAAGCAGGGAATGCCTAATCTACGCTTGCTGAAATGAAATTGTAGAATTGAAATGAAAGCAAGAAATGCCTATTTTACGCTTGCTGAAATGAAATTGTAGAATTGAAACGAAAGCAGGAAATGTCTAATCTACTTTTGCAGAAATAAAATTGCAGAATTGAAATGAAACAACTACTCTATTCTTGCTGAAATAAACTACTTAGCAGAAGGTTGTAGTAGAAAATAGAAGAAAAGCAGTAATCACAAATACTTTGAAGCTTCCCCAGCAACGGCGCTAGAAATATGGTGATCTCGAGTATTACAACAATGATGCTACAACTCCTAGGACTCCCTACTTTACTTTTATCAACCCGGTAGTTCGTAACAAACTTGGAAGCGATGGTGGTGTATGCACAAGTACTAGCTCTTACTGCAAGCTGTCACTTGATCAGCTGGCACAAGTTCGCTAGGAGCTTAAGCCAACTTCTATGAGTTCTCAGAAGAAGCTTTTAACTGTGATGGAAGAAAGCTAACTCAAAGGAGGCTATTCTACTTGTAGAAAGAAGATGAAAAATTAAAAGGAAACGCAAACCCTAGTGTTACCCATTAACCCTACTTTTGCAAGAAAAGGAAAGGAAACTACTGAAATGAATGCCATTGACTAATGAAAAGGAAAAATGCATGTATGTAAGCTACTTTTGAAGGAGAATGTGGAAAATCATCTTTTTGTACTTTTGAGCAATTTTATGCAAAATTATTATGCTTGCGTTCTAACTATTCGTGACTATGTAGAGGTTCGGCGGCAAAGGGAGATGGAGTTGGCTTTTGCAGGAGGTTGGGAAGGTGTGGAGAGGACCTAAGGAGTCCCTAGTACCCTTCTGGAAATTTCCATTGCGATCAGACTTTGAAAAATCGCTCGCATGAACTTCTACAGGAAGGCTGCAGGGGATCTACAGGAAATTCTACAGGAAGTTCTACAGTAGAAGGCTGAAAGTCATTTTTGGAGGTTTGAAGGAGGAAAAATGGTGGGAAAAAGGGAAAGGAAGGCTGGATGGAAGTGTCAAAGGGTCTAGGACTCTGTGAATGAAGTTCAAACATGAAAGAGATGGTTGGATTTGTTCAAAGGTCAAAGAAGCAATTTTGCACAAGGATATAGAAATTAGGGCAGTTTGGGAAAGTATGGCGAATGAGTGGAGAAAATATTTGAGAAATGGACTGGAGCAGGTTAGGTGATGGAAGAATGATAAGCTGGAGGGGTCTCCAAGTGAGTTGCACACTTACGCTTCCCAAGAAATAATTAAAAAACAGAGTTTTTCTTATTTTAACCTAATTCTACCCTAAAAACTAGAAAAGTGCTGAACAGAACTTTATGGACAGGAAATTATGCAAGAAAGCCATGGAAAATAAATAAGGAAAAATCCAAGCATGTAAGTACAACTGATGTCAACTTCTCCAACTCGAATTGACACACTAACAATTGCATTGGAAAGCAAAAAATAGTGTTTTGGTGGCAGCTTGAGTGCTTTGGTCTCAATTCATGGTCCCAAGGAGGGAGAAAGGAGCTCAAAGCCTAATTGTATTTCTCCCTCCTTGGGACCATGAATTGAGACCAAAGCACTCAAGCTGCCACCAAAACACTATTTTTTTCTTTCCAATGCAATTGTTAGTGTGTCAATTCGAGTTGGAGAAGTTGACATCAGTTGTACTTACATGCTTGGATTTTTCCTTATTTATTTTCCATGGCTTTCTTGCATAATTTCCTGTCCATAAAGTTCTGTTCAACACTTTTCTAGTTTTTAGGGTAGAATTAGGTTAAAATAAGAAAAACTCTGTTTTTTAATTATTTCTTGGGAAGCATAAGTGTGCAACTCACTTGGAGACCCCTCCAGCTTATCATTCTTCCATCACCTAACCTGCTCCAGTCCATTTCTCAAAGATTTTCTCCACAATGCATTTGTTTTTGAATGCAAGAAAAACACATATAAATACAAAAAGGAGGTATTGGGCACTTGGTTTGGGTCCAACCCCAAGAGCTACAGCCCCCTTAGAGAGATCAGTTCTAGTTCAAGGCTAAATTCACCTTGATTGATCGAAAAACATGAGTCATAGCACGAAACAGTTTACAGAAAGAGCTCGAAAATGAGTTGAATGCAGAGCTGCACTAAAGTGTGAAAATAGACTGTTCATTAGCTAAAATCTAACTAAAAAAACTGAGGCCCTAAGCCTTCTTTTTTATACAAATGGGGACTTCCAACAGTCCTCCTAAAATCAAGGAACTCGGCTTCCTGGAACTGAAAAGAAACAACAGTCTTACTTGACTTTCTCGGCTACCCCTTGGAATCATCAATGTGGCTGCTTGTGTTCCGAGTTTCTAATGGATAATTTGAGGTAAGGGTTCATAAATGAAGGGGACACCCTCCTACAAATCCTCTCCCTTGTTCTTCCTTGAATTTAGCTGCCAAATGCTCACTAAACCTTTGATTTTGTCTCCAAATTGACCAAAAATCTACATAAAGCACACATTATACTTTTTGGCATAATGACTAACTCAATTCACTCTATTAGCATAGATATAATAAAAAACATGCAATAAACTAATCAGAATGGTAGATTACGCTGAGTTAGGATTCTAAATGAGCCCATATAATTACCCATTTTTGGGGCTCATCAACTGGTTCTTCAGGTACATTGTTATGCTGGTTGTCCTCTTCTTCCTCCTCTGGTTCCTCAAGGGTTGGGGCTTCCTCTAATGGACTGTGATCAGTAGCATCAATTTGAAAGAATTTGGGCTCCTTGCATTTATGCCCGGGGGAGTATTTCTCATCACAGTAGTAACATAAGCCTTGCTTTCTTCTTTCCGCCATTTCTTCTGGTGACACCTTTTGAACCTCGAGTGTTTGGGTAGTGCTTTGAGCCTATGGGGGGCAACCCTTGTCAATGAAATTTGGGCTAACACACATTCGACTTCACGAGCTATCCATCAAGCAACCAGCCATGAGCTATGGTGGTGCAGTCGGACGTGGGCTTGTATGGCTTCTTTAAGAGTAATGACAAAACATTCCACGTAAAACTCATCATGTAGACCTCCAGTGCAGAAAGCTAAGGCTTCAAAGGCTACAATATATTCATTCACTATTCCAGTCTTTCGCAGCTTAGTGAGACGACCCAAAAAGTCATATTCATGGTCACAGTGATCCATAAGAGATTTTTTGAATGTCTCCCATGTCAAGGGCCTTCCATAGCAATGTTGATGCCATTGCCACCATTGCCATATTTCATTGTCCAAGTACATAATACCCACACTAAGCTGAGTCGCATTATCCAGGATGTAATTCAAATTGAAATATTGCTCCATTTGTGCTATCCATGCGGCCAGGTGAGAGCCATCAAATTTGTACATGTCTAGCTTGGGTGGTCATGGATGGGATTGTTGGTGGGTGCCAAAGAGGTGAAGCGACTGGCTAGACTCACCGTCATTATTTTCATTGCCAATAGAGGCCTCTTTTGGATTGAAGACTACTGTGGTGTGGTTTTTGAGAAGAGTTCGTATTTTCCACAGTGCTCATTTTTATAAAAATGAGCACTGTGGAAAATCCGAACTCTTCTCAAATAGAGTCCTCCTCGCGTGCCTCCACCTTGCCCTTAGAGAGTGTTGTATTTAAGTTCTGCAGCAACGACATGAGCTTATTCAATGTTGTTTCAAGTTTGTTGATCCTCTCATTCACCATAGCTTGAGCTATAGTTTCTACCATGCACCGATCCGATGTACTTGAAATTTTGGGACCACCCGAATTTTTTGGCTCTAACAATTGAATGGTACCACCTTGCTCAAATCGTCGTCCTGATTCTGATGGGCTAAGTCACCAATACGCGCCTCGAGGGGGTCTTAGACCTTTTTTTTTTTACTTTGAACGGAGTTTTACTCCTTGCTTAGGAATACTGCAATAGCCTAATCCCAAAAATGTTAATGCTGCCAAAAGTCCTGTGAAAATCACGCCCGAGTATAGGAACCCACACAACTACTCAAATTTGGATGGTGGATCTGATGGATCTGAGAGATCTGAATGGCTTATCTGATAGATCCGAATGGCAGAACTGATTACTACTGTGGATATGATAGATCTAAATGACAGAACTGATTGCTGCTGTTGTGACCAAACTCCACTTGCAAAATCTAATTTGGCAAAGACTATGCGTGATCCAGAGATAGAGAAGGGAACTATGGTCTCCAGGAGTGTCAGGTGCTACATATCGCAATATACATAAGGGTCTGATAGTAGTACTCGGCCCAATTTTTCAGGGCACTAACCAAGGAGGATCAACCATATCCTTAGCCATACAACCCTATTACCCTATCATACGCACGAGTAATCTCTCCGAGTGTTGTTCTCGTTGTACTGTAGTAGCAAAACGGTTGACGATTTATCTATGGCGAGGTTTCAAGAGAGCTAGGGGGCTTCTGATATACCTAGAGGGTACTTGGAAGACAGTCCATTTGCGGTTCTATCTAATGTGCTACTACTCGAAGGGGTACCCATAGGGGTTACAAGGGAGTCCAACAAGCGTGACCACCTCTTGTATTTCCTGCATGCATACTTCCCCAAATCCGCAGGTTTATGCGCTCAACGACAGATCCCGTGGTTTAAAGATGTCGGAACACGTCTCTAGCCAAAAACATTTTGCTAAAAATTGGAGATCCCATCGGCCCTGGAAAGTGCTATGATACCACTTGTTATGCTCTTAACCTGCAAGACGATACCAGAATACCAAATATGCGATCAAATATACCCAGAACATAGAACAATGAGAAATAACAGCAAGTATTTTATTATTCAAAAATCAATGTTCACTTGCCTCTTCGACGGGGAAACCTCCAATAGAGCAGAGCTTGATTACAAAATAAGACATGATGCTCCTCGAGGGGAGTCTCTATCCTTTATATAGGATTCATACATGCAATACCATGGGGCAATACCATGGTTCTTACTAATACCATTTATCTAATACCATGGCCCATTTGCAACTAATTGTGGTCCCTTCATTAAATGCAGGTTAACCACTTACAATTATTAATATGGGCTTTATTGACTCTTTACTTAACTATAACTATAAATCGATCCTATTACATAAATAAGGGGGTTAAGGTGGGACCCTAACATAATTGAACAATTTATTTGAATTAATACCTCTGCATCACTAAATTGTTGCCTTCTTTTATCTCTTAAATATGTTGTTGTTTGTTATAGAGATCCTTCTACATGCTTCTACTCTTTATTAGATAATTAGGTATTTAAGGAGGATATCCAATTCTCTAATCTCTCCTCCATTCCTTCATCATCAACCTTTCAAGCTATGTGTTTCTGCCATAGTTGAATGCTGTCACTTTGATAAGGCCTCTACAAGAGAGGGATTTGTTTGCAAGCAGGGATTTCTGACTCATCAACAACCATATATACAAATCCTTGATCTAGTTGTTGGGCTTCATAGACTATATCCTAGTGATAGTGAACAACATTGAAAAGCCTCGTTACACTTGAGGGATCCACCTATGGTTTGAAGGCTAGCTTGAACCTAAAGATTGGTTGAGTTGGTTTATCGGTGCAGTTTAACGAAGAACTACCTTCGAGAAACAAATACAACAAATTACTCCATGCAATTCCTCATCATTTTTCCACTTGTGTCTCTTGAAAAAAATATCAAATTATTTAGCTACTTGTTTAATTCAGATTATCTAACACATAAAATTGTTTTCGATGATTGAGATAATTTGAGGTCTTCTTCTTATGAAAAATGTGAGTGGGGAGAACTTTGACTTACATTTCTTTTGGATATCCCTTTTCCCTTTAAGTCATTTGAAACGTTTATGGTTTTTTTGGGAAAAAATTCAACTTCCTGTAGAAAATTGTTTTTTTTTTTTTTTTTTTCCTTTAGCAATGCTTGTAGGTTCCTATAGTAGTCTTTCTGTCTCTTGTAGTAGTTCTTATATGTTCCTATAGCATCCACTTTGCATGTCAAGAGATGGAGATTCAACCATTTTATTTTCATTTTTATCTTTTTAATTGTTTCTTAAAAAAAATTAATATAAACAAAATTGCATGCAAAACAGGTTTGGAGTGCTTTGAGTTAAGTGAGTTAGCCCTCACTTACCCCTTTGTAATCCTTGTTATTTATCATGAGTAAAAGATAATAACCCACTTTCTTGAGTCTTTTCCACTTTTTCCTTATTCCTCGTCCACATGTGTGGGTGTCTCTTGGAGAAAAATTAAGTTTACAGCTAGATATGGTCAAGGTTGCTCTAACTATATCTTGCTATAAAATGTTTTCTTCTTACAATTCTAACGCTTCTCCAAGCTAGAATAGGTTTTAAGGAGGGGTTCTAAGGGATGCATACCTAGGTCTTAGCTTTGTTTTTTCTTGTAGATGTTATGAGGTTGTTGATATAATAGTTGAGAATGCCCTTAATGATCTTGAATTATTGAATGTTGTTGTTTCCTTTGATGGTCCATTGGAGGTCCTAATGTTGTTGCTACTACTTTTGGGGACCTTTAGAATATTTCCATGGATATTGCTGTTTCTCCAAATATATTTGGTTCAAATGGCTTAAATACTATTGTTGTAGGTGGTTGAATGTTGTTAACGTAGGTGGTAGAAGATCCTATAGTAGCCTACAGGAGATCATGTAGGTACTCGGGGCTAATTTATTTGTCCTCTGAATGTGGTGGAATTCATGGTTTTTCTTATTCACAATTTAGATGTGGGCCTATAACGCTTTTGAATACTGTGACATGACTGTTTGTTTCCGTGTAACAACCACATAAACTCCTTAGACTCACGATTTCTTCTTATTGGAGCCCCTATAAATTTTTCATAATTCAAAAGGAACTTATGGTGATGGGGAGGTATTTTCTAGTTATGATAGGTGGAGAATAGGGGAAAGGTTGGACTTCTATGGTTTAATAGTGCAACAATGAAGGGAGAAATTGAGATTGGCAGGTGTAGATTATTGGTTTTTTTGGTTCAATTGATATAAGTAGTTTATTTCTAAACTTTGGTAATATCTTGGTTTTTTAGTTCCACTATCTTCATCAAGCAATCACACTTCAAAAATTCAACTAATAATCATGAAATAAAAGTAGAGATTAGAATGTGTAAGAGGGAGAGAAATGTGTGTGAAAAGTATGTGACAAAAGAAAAGATTCAAATGTATTTTATACCAAACATACGCAAGAGACATGTCTCTTTCTAATTAGATCATGTCTCTTTCTAAATAAAATTCTAGTAAGTCTACACATTTACATTTTTACTCATATATGTTAAAGTTTACATTTTTACTCATATTTTTTACATATTGTTCCTATTCTGTATTTTATGCAAATACTTGCTTAAATTATGGTGGGAAGTAACTAATGATAAATATCTTTTTTATGTGAGTGTGTGCTACTTTTAAGGATATTAATTTGATGTGCTTTTGTTGATTTCCTTTCTTTTAATTTTTATTTCATTTTTTTTACATAATACATTAGAAATTCATCAAGGATTATGAAGACCGACCATAGCTACTTTCTTCAACACTCCCTCTTAGCTAGGGACATTTTCATAATGTCTAACGAGATGTCAACTAATTGATAACTTTTCTAAGGAAAGTCTAGATTAGCATCATTATCAAATCAATATCAACATTACCATCACCACAATCATCTAGGTCAACCCTCTTGACCTATAATAATCATGAAATCCACCCAATACCTATGGTACAAAATTAATATCAGCTATTCACCATGATCCAATCAACATCTCAACCTCATGGTATCTAGACTAGTCCATGTTAACCATCACATGGCTAGTGGACATAGTCCAGGTGAAACTCTAAGTGACCTCAACCCAAGTCAGACGCCAAAACATGCTCTCTCTAAACACAGATTCGAGTAAATCTCTTAGAGATATGAGAAATTCTTTCTAAATAGAGATTTGAGCAACTGTCTCAGAGATCCAAGCAACTGTCTCAGAGATTCAAGAAAGATGATATGAGGTTACAACTCAGCCTCTAGAACCATGTTCCTAATTTTGGTCAATGTACTTGATATAGGGAAAAATGTCTATTCACCAAACCATTCTTCCTAAATTTGATCAATATAATTGAAATAGGGATAACATCCCTAATTTTGGTCATAGTAGAGGATGCAAGAGGAATCTCTATCCATAAAACCATTCTTCCTAATTCTTGTCAAATTGACACAGGGATAATATCCCTAATTCTATATACATGATCTTTCTAAAAATAAAGGTAAATCTTATTGATAGCATCTTTATCTATATTAATACCATGTACCTACATCAACATCATCATCAATATGTACCACAAACCAAGTTATCTCTCTTAATTGATGATACTTAACTAGTCACCATGATTTGGTGGGTGCCTCACCTCATGGTACTCTAACTAGATCAGATTCGACATCCCCCATAATCAAACCCTAAAGAAACCCATGTCCCAAATCTAAAAGTCTCCCTCTAGGCCATGATTTTGAAGAGGCAATCATTCCACAAGTTTCCAACCCTCAAAGACCATTCCTTTCAAGAATGTTTGTCCCTCATGCTATCTCACCAACAATCTAGGTCATGATATTATTGTCACCAATAGTTAGAGCCATACCCTTGTTTTCCACCCATCAACAATGCATGTCATGCTCCTGATGTCACCAACAGTCTGAGCCATACCCCTGTTATCCATCCATCAACATTCTAGGTCATGCTCATATTGTCACCAATACTTTGAGCGATAATCCTATTGTCCATCCATCAAGAGTCTAGGCCATGCTCGTATTGTCACTAACAGTATGAGACATATTCGTGTTTTCCATCCATCAAAAGTATAATTCATCAACCTATTGTCACCAATAGTCTAAGCCATACCCTTTTTTTCCATCCATCAACATTATGGATCATGCTCTTGTTGTTACCAATAGTCTGGGCCATACCCCTATTTTCCATCCATTAATAATTCAGGTCATGCTCCTATTATCACCAACATTCTCAACCATACTCCTATTTTACATCCATAAATAGTTCAACTCATGCTTTTGTTGTCACCAACAGACTAATCCATACCCCTGTTGTCCATCCATCAAGAGTTTGGGTCATGCTCTTGTTGTCACCAACAATTCGAGCCATACCACTGTTGTACATCCATCAACAGTTTGGGTCATGCTCTTGTTGTCACCAACAATCCAAGCCATACCCCTATTTTCCATCGATCGATAGACTGATTCATGCTCCTATTGTTAGCAATAGTCTAAGCCATACACTTGTTGATGTCACATTAATGCTCCCTTTCACTTTATAAAGGATTTCTCCACTAGTCCAAGCTTGTCTCTGAAGTATACAAACTTTGTGTGAGATAGAGGATTTGTGGGAATGTCAACCATTTTCTCATTAGTGGAGATATATTGGAGCCTCAATACTCCCTTCTATGCTATATCACAAATTTAGTGGTACTTGATCCCATTTTTCTTCAACCTGCTATGCAACTTTGACTGGCACAAAATATCATGGGCGATTATAGCACCTGCTCAAACATTTTGGCAAGAAATTTCCAAAGCCAAACTGCTGCACAAAAAACTACACAAGCTACCATATATTCAACTTTAGTAGTACTAAGTGCCATGGAATAATATTTCTACTCATCTAAGAAACCATTCCTAATCCCAATCAAAAACATTTGCTAGATGCAATATTTCCATCAACAACACTTTCAATCCAATAAGAGTAAGAGTATTCTAGTAGCCTAAGCTCATTGCTAAGTTCATAAAAAAACCAATGAACTACTTATCATCATCAAAATTTTGCAAAAAAGACTTCATCACACTTCATCAATTCAATATATCATTTAATGGCCAACTCCCTCTTAATCTCATACACATTCTACTGTGATAATTTTGAGCTCCCTTTGAAGCTAAGATAAGTTTTTTTATTCACCCCTTGTTTAGTACAACATATCGTGGTAGGCTCCAATTGAGTCCTTAAGGCCTTCATAAATTATGATATGTCATCAATGTCCTGAAAAATAAAGCAAAACATGATCTCCCTCTCACTTGGAGAATCTTCTATTCTCTCATCTCTAGTCATAGACAAACATATTTAAAATTTGCTTATCTATCTACTCCCTCTTAATCTTAGATATTCAAATCTTGATTCTGGAACAAATCCTTTTGTCACGAGCTTTACTTCATTCTTCCACTTCATCTTCCTCTATTATCATAGCCATGTACCTGCAATCCTCATTTTCTTTTGAGGAGAATGTCAACTCCTAGGTAATTTGAGATAGAAGTCTTTGTCATAGACCATGCATATATCGGAATATTATGATGTAAGTCTTCAAACTTATGAGTGGTCTTATCTTATGATGATAAGTGATCATCTAACTATAATTCAAACAAGATTACAGTGATGATGCATAACACCCATTCCAACGATTCAAGAAGTCATTGATCTTCAAACTTAGTTATCCCATTATAGTAATATATGCAAGGAAACCTTTATCAAGCTTGACTTCATTGAAAATGCATCTAGGATTTTGATTACAAGTAAGTATTTGGGAATCTCCAAGACCTTTATAGACAACTTTAACGATGTTAATATTCTTCCATGTTATGATCTCCTCATCGTCACAGATCCGCGGCCTTGAATAGAGACGAATCATCTTTACATCTATAGTAGATCATAGTTGTAGTGTGCTTACAAATACTTCCAATTTTTTCATAATTCATAATCTGGCCAAAACATCTTTGAACATGGTAAATCAATAACATCATCTAATTACCAACTCATGGTAAATCATTAGCATCAACTACTTGTCGGTACACATGGCATGTCTTAGCATAAACTAGTCACCATACTATGGTCACACTGACATATGGTATACAAAATAGTCACCATCATCCTAGTCAATATCCATGACTCATGGTGAATCTCCAAGGGCCTCACTCTCCATTAGTGATTTATGCTCTGATGCTAAGTGTGCTCCTCATCCTATCTGGAGAGTTTGAGCTTGATGCTGAAAGGCACCCACTCAACTAAGTGTATGGGTCTCTAGGACCATTCTTCCTCATTTTGGTTGATACCCTTCACTCAGGAATAATATTTATCCTTTGCTGGACCATTCTCCTTAAGGTACAATGTTTATCCTCTAATGCTAGCATATGAACAATCTGGCCCATTCTTCTAGTCAACTTGATCTAGAGAGAATGTTTTTCCTTGATCTTGCTATCTCATCACTACCTCTTGCTAAGAGATACATGGTCAATCATTTCAAGCTTGTCCTTGGAGTATACAAACTTCCTCCTCAGATCAATCTAATTGACTGTATAAATGGATCCATAATGTTATCTTCTATACCATGTCTTAGTACTACATCTAAGAGTGACCCAACCTACCATCATGTTGTCACCTACATGTGATCAAATATTTCTACAAGTAATAATTTCTGAATCCCTACTACTTCACAACTTTCCATCCAACTACAATATACTTGGCCACAACAACACAGAGTGAGATAAATGTCTTCTTCATGCTCATATTCATAAAGAAGCATAGACTAAAACAATATCCTAATGAACTTCTTGTTTCTTTGGCTCTCTCTTCCTATTCTGAATCTGCAGTTGTACTTCATTATTTGTGACACATCTCAAAACTTAGTTGACTTTTCCATGACCAATTGTGCCATGTTTGTACAAAAACTCTTTTATTGGGTCTATCACCATAGTTTCTTACATGTCATCCTCACTAGGTGATCCCTCTCATACTAAGACATATCTTGATGTGGTAATTTTGGGTGCTTTCCCTGCCACAACAACCTTTCATCATATTAACTATCTAGCGTGACAATTCATAACTTTGAACCCAGAGATCTACTCTCTTTGAAGTTGGTACAAGGCTCTCTCATTTCTCCGAGAGGCAATTCTTTATTCCACAATATCTCCCTTTGACAGAAGTCCTTCAAATTTTGTGACAGACAAATTGCATGACATAAACCAAGCTTAGCATGTCTGCTTGTAATAGCCTTCCTATGAACTAATGTCCTTGATACTTAGCTTTGCTGGTAGACAAAGATCTAATTAATTCTTTTCATAGACTTAGTTGTGATCTTCAACTTCCTTGTTTTCACCAAATCTTTGATACTAGTACAATTTATACAAGTACTTTATTTATGAACTATGGTAATTACTTGTGAATATATATATTACAGTTCATTTATCTTCATTAAGAAATCACACTTCAAGTCTTTAGATATTCAACTAATAAGCATGAAAGAAAAGTAGAGATCACAAGTTGTGTGAGAGAGATATGTGTGTGAAAAGTGTGTGAAAAATAAAAAATTTCAAATGTATTTTATACCCAAAAAAACCCAAAAGACATGTCTTTCTTTGAAAATTACATGATACCTCTTTGTAAATTAAATTCTAGTAAATCTGTACATTTACATTTTTATGGTAAATATTTAGAAATTACATAATGCCTCTTTGTAAATTAAATTCGAGTAGCTTTAATATTGAATGCAGTACCTTTCCTATTGAATTCTTTACACTTTCTTTTGAAAAAGGAAGCATATGCCAACGAACAAAAATAACAAAAATTTATGGACAAGAGACAAATTTAGGCATCCGAAATCTTTGTATAGTTTAATGAAAACTAACAAAAATTTATGGACAAGAGACAAAATTAGGCATCTGAAATCTTTGGAGAGTTGAGTTGTTTGGAGGGACATATATTTTCAACCTAGCTACGAAACTCAGAGAAGTTGTCCATTGGTTATTTATAGTGTGTTACTGCAACTTGACATTTCACATTCACTACCTTTGGGAAATCTAGTGCCGCATTTGGAAAGATGGCCATGCCCTTGTCTTCATTGTCATCCCATGTTTCTGTTACACGACAATGAAGAGTGGACTACATCATCTCACTGTCAGCGCCTCTGTGAACACACAATGCATTCCACGTTTCTTCAGCACGCACAATATCGGAAGCAGCACCACCAAACGGAGAAGCATCTGCCTACAATCGAGTATGCACATGATTTTATGTTTATTAGTATTTTATGTCGTGTGAGTTTCAATTCGACCTCTTATAATGTTTTTGAATATGCAGGTTCAAGCAAGATCATTGCTTGTGTTGGCGAAGACTCAACTTCCCTTTCTAATCACTCTAATAAAAAGAAGACTGGTATGCTTATTCTCATGCCCTGGGCTGAAGATAAGTTAAATGTTTTCAACAACCTACCAAGTGATTGATTGCACTATTATTTTTTTTCACTTTTATGGGATATTTTCATCTTTTCTTTTTGCTGCTCCACTAGCGAGAGGAGAATTCCCTCCGAGATTTTGGAATGATGATATCATTGATTCTATGATGTCATCTAACAAGGTTGGTATTCGCAGTGGTTGTTTCTTGTTTGTAAAATGTTATGGTTGATGTCGCAAGAGTCTCTTGGTTGACCTGTATTAATTTCAGGTGGGAGTAGTGGACAAGAAGCATGTGGAGACATTAATATGTGAGATTAAGAGTATGTTTAGAGGTATGGGCGATGGGGAAATGAATCCCTCTGCGTATGACACTGCTTGGGTTGCAAGGATTCCAGCACTTGATGGCTCTAAGCACCCTCCGTTTCTCGGGACACTCGAATGGATTCTCCAAAATCAATTGAAAGATGTCTCTTGGGGAGAAGAGCACCACTACTTAACATATGACAGACTACTCAGTGCTCTTGCATGTATTATTATTCTCACCCTATGGCGGACTGGCAAGACACAAGTGCAGAAAGGTTTGCAAAAAATATTTTATTTAATAACAAAATCTATGGTAAACTCTGTTTATGCCGAGAGGTATGCCCATTTCTGTACAATCCATATTTATAGCTCTAAATAATATATATAAATATCTTGCAGGTACTGAATTCTTCAAAAGGCATGCTGGAATGATGGAGGATGAGGCGGACAATCACCAGCCTAGTGGATTTGACCTTGTCTTTCCTACCATGATAAATGAAGCTAAAAGCTTAAGCTTGGATCTGCCTTATGAATTGTCATTCATAAAAAATATCATTGGGAAGCGGGAGGCTAAGCTTAAAAGGTTGGTTAAACTCTAATCACGATGCTCTGTAGACTGCTATTCCACTCATTATTAATTACCCTTACGGTGTTTGGATGATCAGGATTCCCACTGATGTTCTCTATACCATTCCAACAATATTCTTGTACCATTTGGAAGGCCTGCAAGAAATAGTAGAGTGGCACAAAATCATCATACTTCAATCCAAGGATGGATCATTCCTCAACTCGCCCGCATCTACGACGGCTGTATTCATGCGTACAGGGAACACCAAGTGCTTAGAATTTTTGAACTTCATTTTAATGAAATTCGGAAACCATGGTAGCAACTTAACAATATGATTTCATGAAGGCCATTTTTTATTTCGTTTGTGAAAATAATTGAATTAAAATGAATATTAATAATGAAGAATTTGTTATTCTAGTGCCGTGTCACTATCCGCTTGATCTATTTGAACGTCTGTGGGCCGTTGATACTATTGAACGACTAGGGATCAGTCGCCATTTCAAAAAAGAGATCAAGGAGGCATTGGATTATATTTATAGGTATTATGTATTTAAGCATTCTAAATGATTCAGGCTCATTAGTGCCCAAATTTTTAATCTCCGAAATTGATGCGCAGCCATTGGAACAAAAGAGGCATTGGATGGGCGAGAGAGAATCATGTCACTAATATTGATGTTACGGCCATGGGCCTTCAAATTTTGAGACTGCATGGACACAATTTATCCTAAGGTAAATGAAAATATTGACATGAAGAGCCTAGTTTTAGCTGACAATTGTGCCAATTACAGCCAAGTCTTTGATTTCTTTCACTATGTTGAATTCCGCAACCAACATTCCTAGCAGATGTTTTAAATGTTAGACTAGAGCATACATAACACACAACGGATTTATACTCAGAGACTTAGATGGCAATAGCAAAGAATAATTTCACAAAGACAGACAAATGGAGAAACAACAAGATTACTCAATCAGAAACAACAGAATAGATAAAACAATCACTAGAGAACAGAAATCACTTTGCATTACATAACAGGCTTGGGCCTTGGCTAGAGAAATTACAAATTTATAAAGGTAAAAGAAGGATCTAGAATCCTGTATGTGATGGAGATCTGAAATGATCTAGAAAATACTGGCGGTGTAGGAGGATCTAGAATCCTGCATGTGATTCTAGAAACTATTGGCAGTGTAGAAAGATCTAGAATCTTGGAGCTTTAGAAAGACCTGATCTAGAATCCTTTGTGAATTTGGCTTCACACTTAACATTCTCCCACTTGAAGCCAAATAAGAGTCATCAAGTCACATCGAGTCCTACCATGCCTTTACATAACTCATGTTTATTTCGTGGTAGAATCTTAGTGAGCATATCAACAGGG
The DNA here is from genome assembly GCA_000404065.3 of Pinus taeda. NCBI lineage: Eukaryota > Viridiplantae > Streptophyta > Pinopsida > Pinales > Pinaceae > Pinus > Pinus taeda. The sequence continues at coordinate 183,502 of APFE031320727.1, read as the reverse complement.
TTCCTATCTGTATGGATCTTTTCCAAGGATAACTGTTCTTCCTCCAACACATGCCGGATCCAATGGTACCTTAAGTCAATGTGCTTGGTTTTTGAATGAAATGCTAGTTTTTTCGCCAAGTGAATGGCACTCTGACTATCACAATATAACACATACTTGTCCTGCTTTATTCCTATCTCTCCTAGGAATCGCTGCATCCACAACATCTCTTTACAAGCTTCTATTGCATCTATGTACTTTATTTCTGTTGTAAATAGGGCTACTATTCTTTGTAGCCTTGACACCCAAGATACCGCTGCACCTGCAAATGTATACAAATAATCTGTAGTGGACTTTCTGGTATCCATATCTCCAGCCATATCCGCATCTATAAATCCTTCAAGCACAGTCTCATCATGACCAAAAACATAAACAATAATGACTAGTACCCTTGAGATACCTTTAAATCCATTTTACTGCTTGCCAATGCTATTTGCCTGGATTGGTAAGGAACCTACTTACTATTCCCACTGAATATGCAATGTCTGGTCGTGTGCATACCATGGCACACATTAAGCTGCCAACTACTAAAGCATAAGGAATGTTGCTCATCTCTTATTTCTCCTTGTCATCACTAGGACATAATTCAGTACTCAGCTTGAAGTGGGCTGCAAGGGGTGTACCATCTGGCTTGGCATCCTTCATATTAAACCTGTCAAGCACCTTCTTGATATATTTTTCTTGTGACAGCCACAAGCTTTTGTTTTTTGTTTTTTGTTTTTTGTTTTGTTTTTTTTTTTTTTTTTACTGTTACGCATAATCCACATGCCCAATATCTGTTGTGCTGGTCCCAAATCCTTCATTGCAAATTTACTACCCAAATCTTTCTTCAACCTATTGATCTTATTTTTATCATGTCCAACAATCAACATGTCATCCACATATAACAATAATATGATATACTTTCCTTGATCATACCTCTTGATATAGACACAATGGTCAGCTTCCAACCTCTGAAAACCATGTTCCAACATGAATGAATCAATTTTTTTTACCATTGTCGAGGTGCCTGTTTCAACCCATAGAGACTCTTCTTCAACCTACAAACAAGGCCTTCTTTGCCTTTTTCTATGAAGCCTTTTGGATGCTCCATATAAATTTCTTCCTCCAATTCACCATGAAGGAAAGCAGTTTTTACATCTAACTGTTCACATTCTAGGTCTAAAGCAACAACTAGACCAAGAATGACTCTAATGGATGACATTTTAACAACAGATGAGAAAATTTCAGTGAAGTCAATACCTTCTTTTTGGGAAAAACCTTTCACCACCAGTTTTGCATTATACCTCTCCTTATTTTCATCACCTTCATGCTTAATCCCATACACCCATTTGTTTTGTAGAGCCTTTCTTCCTTTTAGGAGGTTTACCAACTCCCAAGTTTTATTTTCGTGCAAAGAGTTCATTTCTTCTTCCATTGCTTTCTTCTATTCTTTACTGTGCTCGACTTTACAAGCTTCTTGAAAACAATTAGGTTCATCTTCATCAATCAACAAAATATAGTTTGAAGGAGGATACCTTTATGAAGGCTTATGAGGCCTAGAAGATCTGCGAAACAACTGTGGTGGTGCATTATCAGGTTGAATCTCCTGTAAAGGTTCTTGCAAGATTCCTTCTTCTTGTTGTTCATTATTTTCCACTTGTTGTTCTTCATGCTCCTCAATTTGCTATTCATTTTCTTGTATTCGTGGTATGTTTTCCTGCTCCTCTTCAAACTTGTCAATAACCTGCTTGACCTCCAAATCACCTACAGTCCTCTTGAACATTTCCGACTCATTAAATATAACATCCCTGCTTCTAATAATTTTATGTTTGACTGGATCCCATAGACGATAACCAAGATCTTCATCTCCATATGCCAAAAAATGCATTTCATAGATTTATCATCTAGCTTAGTTCTATTTTCTTTGGGAATATGTATGAATGCTTCACATCCAAAGATTTTCAAGTGAGAATAATTCAAATTCTTACTAGTCCAAACTTCTTCAGGGATACTGCAATCCAATGCTGTAGTTGGAGATCTATTTATGAGGTAGCAAGCGGTCCTCACTGCTTCAACCCAAAAATTCTTCTCCAAACGAGAATTGGACAACATACTTCGCACCTTTTCCATAATGGTGCGATTCATCCTTTCTGCGACACCATTCTGTTGAGGAGTACTAGGCACAGTCTTCTCATGCTTTATGCCAAACCTGTTACAATATTCCTTAAATGCATTTGAGCAATATTCTCCACCATTATCTGTTCTTAAACACTTCAGCAATTTGTTAGTCTCTCTTTCAATAGCAACATGGAATTTTTGAAATATTCCAAACATTTCACTTTTATTTTCATAGGATATGCCCAAAATTTCCTGGATGCATCATCTATAAATGTTACAAAATATGATTCTCCTCCTAATGATTTGATGTTAACAGCCCCAAACACATCCGAATGTACCAATTCTAACACATTTTTCTTTCTGTCATGGCCACCTCTAAGGAATGAAACCCTTCTTTATCTACCATATATACAATGCTCACAAAGATCAAGATTGTAGGATTTCAAACCTGGCAATAAATTTTTACCAACAAGGATTTTTAAGCCCTTCTTGCTCATGTGACCCAAACACTTATGCCACAGATCTGCTGAATTTCCTTCTTTTGTGATAGCAGCCAAATCTAATTTTCCTATTAGTGCCTTCAATGTGTATAATATTCCTGTCTTGGGTCCTTTGGCCACGACCAATGCACCTTTGCTAATTTTCCAGCATCCTTTTCCAAAGCTTGTCGAATAGCCTTCATCATCGAGTTGTCCCATAGAGATTAAACTCATGCGCATTTCTGGTACATGCCTGACCTATTTCAACAATATATCTTGTCAATATTTCATCTTGATATGGACATCTCCCACTCCAACAATACTGCAAAAATGATTATTCCCCAAATGCACTCTACCATAATCACCCGGATTATATGAAACGAAACTATCTTTACATGGGGTTACATGGTGAGATGCCCCAGAGTCAAGGATCCAATCAAAGCCACTGGTAGATGTATATACACATGCATCCTCTACTGAAACAGTAAACAACACATCACCATCTGTGGCTATAGCAGTAGTCTCACCTTCATTTGTGCTAGATGACTTGTGATTTGTATTAGACGGTCTCTGATCCTTTTGTCCTTTTTTCCAGAATCGACATTCTTTTCTTATGTGCCCGGGTTTGCCACAATGAAAGCAAATCATCCTTCCTCTCATTGATTTTGATCGACCTCTTGATCTTGATTGCCCTTGCCGGCCTCGATCTATTCTCCTACCATAATCAGCTAGAGCTAGAGCCTCTCCTCCCTAGTTTTCTGCAATTGACTTGCGTCGTAGCTCTTCATTCATTAAATTTCTACTGACATCATCAAACTTCATGGTTCATGTAGTTGTTGAAGTGCTCATAGCGACAATTAAATTTTTCCCATAGAACACATTAGCAAAATAGCTCTAAGTTCATCATCTAAAATAATTTTAACAGAGGCAAGTTAATTAGTAATAATATTAAATGCATTCAAGTTCTCAGCAATTGAAGCACCCTCCTTCATTTTGAGATTATAAAGCTTCTTCATGAGGAACATTTTGTTTGATGGTGTGTTCTTCTCATATAGATCATGGAGTTTCTTCCATAATCCTTCTGCCATATATTCTCCAAACACATTGAAATAAACATTCTTTGCTAAACATTGGCGGATTGTTGCAATTGCGAATTGCCTTTCTATCTAGCTTATTCCACTCTTCATTTGTCATCGATGAGGGTTTCTTTGTTGTGCCCTCAATCAGCAAATCTTGATCCTTTAAAATCAATATATCCTCCATCTGTGATTTCCATAAGGCAAAATTAGTCCCACTCAACTTTTCCATATCTGTAACTGTTGTCTCCATTTTCAATCAAATTCAGGCCTCAAAACACAAAAAAACTCCACTTAAAAATAAAACCTTAATTATTACTCTTTGAAATTTAGTAATAATGACCTTCCTCCTTTTAAAATACACTTTTCAAAATTCCTGCTCCTTTTTAAAATATACTTTTCAAAATTCCAACATATAATTATATATGTTTCATAATAAATATAAAAACATATATAATGTTTTAACCTTTTCATATTTCACACATACATACTCAATCAGAAACAAAAGAATAGATAAAACAATCACTGGAGAACAAAAATCACTTTGCATTACATAACAGGCTTGGGCCTTGGGTTGCTTTCCAAGAGAAATTACAAATTTATAGAGGCAGAAGAAGGATATAGAATCCTATATGTGATGGAGATCTAGAATGATCCAGAAAATACTTGTCGTGTATGAGTATCTAGAATCCTTCATGTGATTCTAGAAACTACTGGCAGTGTAGAAAGATCTAAAATCCCATCTAGAAAAATCTGAGTTAGAATCATCTATGAATTTGGCTTCACATTTAACATTAAAAACTTTTTAGAGATGAGAATGGCGAGTTCTTCCGTTTCATGGGTCAAAGAGAGAGGGGAGTTACATACATGTTAAACGTCAATCGTTGCTCACACGTTGAATTTGTCGGAGAAATGGTGATGGAAGAAGCAAAACTCTGTACCGAAACGTGTCTGTGGAACGCTTTGGAAAATATGGATGCGTCAGACAAATGGCGTCTTAAAAAGAACAATCGGGGAGAGGTATATAATATTGCCGACTCTTTTAACACCTCAGTTTTTGCTGCCACCTAAACCTAACATCGATGATCATATATATATTCCATATACTTTAGCAATTTAATTTTATTTGCAGGTGGAGTACGCCCTCAGATATCCATGGCATAGGAGTCTGCCAAGGCTGGAGGCTAGAAGCTATATTCAACATTAAGGGCCAAACGATGCATGGCTTCAGAAAACTATGTATACGTAAGATACAAACTCTATAATATTTGTAATTTAAGTTTATATTAAGCCAATATTGGTTTAGCATACTAAACGTAAAATATTTTAATATATAGTTGACGGGAGCAGCATGCCATACATTAACAACGGGAAATTCTTGGGACTGGCCAAATTGGACTTCAATAATGTGCAATCTATACACCAAAACGAGCTTCGAAGGTGCTACTCACGTGCTATATATTCAATGTTTCAATCATTTAAGCCTATCTTACGTGCTTGATATTTCTTAACGAGCTTCGAAGGTGCTACTCACGTGCTATATATTCAATGTTTCAATCATTTAAGCCTATCTTACGTGCTTGATATTTCTTATATATTTCAATGTTTCAATCATTTAAGCCTATCTTACGTACTTTCTATTTCTCTCCTTTCAAAATTTCATTCCATTTAACTCTATCTTAGGTACTGAGAGAGTTAGTGTATATTGAATTGTTCACAGATGGTGGAAATCATCAGGTTTCGCAGAGCTCAATTTTACACGCGACCGTGTGTGTTGGAACTACTACACCTACATGCAGACTCTCAGTTAGAGCATGCAACTACATGCAACTGCATGCTTACTCTTAGTTAGAGCATGCAACTACATGCAACTACTACACATCTACATGCGGACTCTTAGTTAGAGCATGGGATTGCATGCAAGATTCCTTTTGCATGATTTACTCCTTGATTTGCTCCTTCTTTAACTCCGCAACTGACTAGTTATCTCCGGAACTTGTTGTAGGTGTTGAGTCTTCTCATTGATCACCACTATAGTTCATTACCTTGGGATCTTCACCCACTATAGTTCATTACCTTGGGATTTTCACCCAGTAATGCTATATAATGAGCATTGTAACATATTTTCTAATGAATCATTCTTTTCTTCTTTCAATTTTCTTTTAATGTTTTTGCTCTGCAAAGCTGTGTGTTCAACCTTTACTAGCTAGATTCATCTGTGCAGGTTTTCTAACACATTTACAAGACTGCAGTAGCCGCTAGGATCCGACGTCATCTACGCCATTGTGCATTATAATGATTCACATTTTTTGGTATTCTGACATGGTCGACCTGGATATTAACTATAAAGAATTAATTCACACCCAGCCAACAAATACCAGTCCACTTTTATGTTAAATATATGGTTTTATGCTGTTTGCACACTTCAATGGATGACCACCCTCACAGGAATCCTCGCAGAGATCACAACATTTACAGAACTAAGAGTTGTCATTTTGAAAAATAACCTTTTTTCAGGACCTATTCCCAAAGGATTTGGATCACATGTAAAAGCTCTTGAAGTATTGGATTTGTCTTCAAATCTGCTTAATGAATCTATCCCTCTTGATCTTTGCAGCTTATCACGTCTGAATTGCTCTCTCAACTTGTCTGGAAACAGGATTTCTGGTACCATACCTACAGCTTTAGGGCATCTTCTAGTGAATGCAACTATAGACCTTTTCCACAATAATCTGACTAGATTTTGCACATCATAGATCCTACTCTTGGACCAGAGGTTGAAGGAAAGGAAGAATTCTCAGTATCTTTGTGGATTATATTGAATTATGCTTCTGCTTCCCCTCAGAAGAGACTATCGATGAAGGAAGTATTGCATTTTCCAGAGAAATTGCCATCAATCACAGCAGATTAACCCATTCTTTTTACATATGTAGCAATCACAACAGATTAACCAGTTCTGTTTACACATGTAGCAAAGCAAAAAAATAAAACCTATAAAAATTAGCATAAAAATATTACTGTCTTTATATTAGTAAAGCTTGTTGAAATTAACACAACGGTATCATTGTCGCTATATTTAAATTTACTAAATTAACATGATGGTATTTAATATAAAAGTGAATTTCTGCCTACATGCATGCCAAAAGAAGTCTGGAAATTTTTTCGACCAACGTAGTGAATTAGGAACTCTAGGAACGCAGTGGTTGCAGTAAGGTTGGCCTGGAAATGACATTCAGCCCTGAAAAAGGATGGACCAAAAGGATTAGGGTTAGTAATAGCCAAAAACAAATTAAATAGTGAAACTAATTAAAATTTGATTGCCTAAACATTTTAAAGCCTGATAAGAAAACACAGAGCAAAGTTAAAAACTACCTTGAAGCATAGAATGGTTACCTGGCTCAATTATCGTTGCTATAGGAAATCTGGATTGCCGCAAAAGATTGGCCTTAACAGTCGTCCTAAGTTTTTCATTAATTTCAATGATTGAAAATCTTAAATTATTTTCATCCGCGATATAATATATGACCAGCTTCCCATTTACAGCCATAAACTTTGATCTAGATGCATTTTCGTGAAAGCTGGGGTCAATCCCTTCTAACATAAGCCAAACAACCTGATCCGGATCATAAGCGCCGATGGATAGTTGGCCATCCTCAACGTGACAAGTAATTAACATGTTCTGCACAACAGCGGCCGTGCTCAAATCCCTCCAGCCACTAATCAAATTCTGTGAAACTTGAGTCCAAGAATTAGACATCACCTCAAATGCAATTCCATTACCAAATCCTCGCATAATTATTTTCTTTCCCAAAACAGCAGACGTCAATAGTGGGAAAACATCTGCAAAATTTTCTTCGTTTAAGACTTCAGACGCAGGTATTGGCGTGGGCGTCCATGTATTAGCACATACATCGTACACTTCACCCCAATCATTCAGTCCTCTCTCGTGCCCTCCAAACAGATAGACTCTTCCATCGATAGAGGCTGCAACGGCCCCGTCTCTCGTCTTGGTGGTGGAGGAAAAGGTCTGAGACCATTTAATCAAGACTGGATCAAAGAACTGAAAAGATTGGCTTCTTGTACCACCTATAACAAATAGCTTACCATCGGAGACCGTGCTCGCAGGTGTCTGGCCGGCGATGATATGATGATTTGGCAGACGCACATACGTGTTCTCATAAATGTCCAGAGCAAGAAAACGTTCGCTCTCTGAAAAGGCTGCGTAGACCCAATAACAGTTTCCATGGTCCTGCGTCCTTACAAAATCATTCATGCCGACCCTTACTGGTCCGGGATTAAAAGTAGATACAAATGCAGAAAGGGATAGGGACGACGAACTTCCAGAACCATTATCCTGATCTTCGGAACCGATGGCTCCGCGGGACGAACTTCTTCCCCTACCGCTACCCTCTTCATTCGAAGGAATGGCTCCACGAGATGAATGACTATCCTCATCTTTCGCATTAATGGCTCCACGGCAGAGGCAGCTTCCCATGATACCGCTGAGTTTTGCCTCCCAACGCCAGAGAATCTATCCCTTGTAAATTGCTTTGCTCTGATGCCGAGGTTTATAAGGGAGAAAAATCAAAATTTCATCTCAAAACATTTATGCAAATATGTTTGATACTAAGCTTACTGGCCTTTCAAAAATTCGAGAATGTATCTTAAAACAACATAATATGTTATTCCATCAAATATTTCCGTTAAAGATGGAGAGCTGGAAACCCCATACATCCAAATTACATCACTTCAGTAAACGAGTTGTGTGATTCTTTCAAGTCGCCACATGTTGGTAGCGAGGTTTTACCAGAAACTCTTAGATTCCCATGGTCCGCCCGCAGCTCAAACGACCTGCATTTTGAGATATAATGTAGCTTTCGTTGGCGCAAGGTTGCACGCTTGAATTCCGTAGAGGGCCTAAGAAAACAATGAGCGATATATCCTTCTTGATCGTAGCGTAAGGACCTGAACAATGGGCAGCTGGCAGTGAAAAATTGTTCGGTTAGAAGACACACGGCCAGTTAAGTGGTCTTCGACGGGCGACGGAGGTCGGTGGGGATGCCGTTAAAGATTTCAAATGTAGATAATGTAGATATTGATGTGACGCTTCTGTAAAAGTGGTATTTAGAATAATTGATGTGACCGTTATTTTAACTGACAGCTATCGCAAGGCTTATCGACAGGTATGGCCAGGCCTGGAATTTCAAATCTTTGGTCTGAAGTTTGATAATGTTTTTGTATTTATCATGCTTTTTATTTTAAATTTTATTCAAATTTCTGAGTTTCATTTTTTTTATCAATTTCATTTTGACATTTTTTTTAAATTTATTCAAATTTCTGAGTTTCATTTTTTTTATCAATTTCATTTTGACATTTTTTTTAAATGAATTTATTGATTTTTTTTTTTTTTTTTTTAATTTATGGTTGGATGAATATACCATTAGTTTTAAGTGTCAATTTTTGAAAATTTTTCTTATTTAATTTGTCAATAACCTTGTATTGAAATCACAAGTTTGACGGGTTTACTCTTCACAATTGAAATGCTCTAGAAATTTTTAGGTATGTTGAATCCACATAAATAATCAAAAACCAATTTAAACAACATAAATCAAGATTTAACAACAATGTGGAAATAATATTTATCTTTGTTTTATGGAATTCACTTGTTTTGAGTATATTAAAGTTATATATCAAAAATTTCTACTGTCGAGCCCATAAACAAAAAGAGAGAAATAAAGGTGAGCCAATAGGAGTTGTCTATAATGCAACTTTTTGCAGATTCCGGTGACGGAATCCGGCGGAAGAAATGAGGTTAAATCTTGATTTTTAGCAGTTAAAATGGTTTTTTAACTGCATATTTGGATTCACCGCCTTGAAAAACCCCTGGGAGCCATTGATTGTGCAGAAACTAGCTATCAAACTTGGGATTCCAATGAATTGCTGCCGGATTTTGATCAGAAAAATCCGCCGGAAAGGCTTTCAAAAAGTCGCGTTATAGACTACTACGAGCCAATAAACAAAGAGCCCAGAAATAAAGTAATAAAGAGTAAATTAGATTAGGAGAAGCAGCTAGTTCCTGGAGCAAATTTTGTTGTTTAGATCGACAAAAACAGCATAACCTTGTAGCTCAAGACTTCTTATGATGCTAAAATTGATTCTTTACAATCAGTCAAATCTAAGGCATCCTGAAAATGGTATGTTATAGATGGACATTTTAGGTTTAAAAAGTCTCCAAAGTTGAAATGAGTGTATAAGGGAAATTTTGACTTTTGCACAGAAGGAGCTTGATGGAATTGACTTACAAAAGCTGCTTTTAAACCATATTAGGCCCATTTCAATAGTTGGCTGACAATTTCAATAGTTTGCTGACAACGTTCCGGTGTCTTAACATCGTCCCTCTTAACATCGTCCCTCCTCTAGTTGAAGTGAACCTGAAAGCAATGGAGGAAAATATTGAGGATGGTCTCCCACGCTAATAACCTTATGTCCAACAAAATATCACAACAATGTAGTTTTACAATTCAAAACCGAAATGGTGAACTAAGAGTTAGAGGGAATGGACACATTTCCTTTAATTTTGGAGTTCAAAGAAGTTCGGTAGTTAGTAAGAGAAAAGGGTAGTTAGTAAGAGAAAAGGATATGAAAGGGAGCCTTTGCTAAAGGCCAGTAGCCCAATAGAAGAATTCTCTTGGTATTTTGAGAAATCGGTTCCGAATCCAAATCCGATTTTTCAAACGGACTAAGAATCCTGCCACAGTGTATCCTGACTCATCTCCGCCACGACAGCGCTCCACCCTTGGTTTGGGTCTACAAGATGCACTTCTCTCTGCTACAGAATACGCTGTCACCTTCCAGGTTTCTACAGCACGAGCTCAATCTAGTTTCCTGTAAAAGGAGAACCCATGGCTGTAATCGCACTTCATCCATGACATGTCCTGAGAGCTATCCAAAACCACCAGGATGTTATACTTTGCAGGTCTGTGTTCCTGGTTAAAACAATAACGAATCTCAATGCCTAAGTGGACTTACTTGCAGCGCGCAATCTGATATTAAACGACCATTACAGCAAGCAAGTTCCCGGAATGACAAAATATGTAATATGCTTTCATATCGAAATATATATCACTTTTTTTGTGCGGAAAAGAAAAACTGTTCTGGTAATATATTTGTGTTTTTGAATTGTGTAAAATTTCAAAAAAATTTGTAGATTTGAATTGTGTTTTTGATGGCGGAAATGCATTCAGCACTATCAAAAATGTCTAAGACAAGTAAAATTTAAAAATTTAATAATTATAACTTGGATTTACAAAAATCCGTACATGATTTTCTTTAAATATGACAGAAATTTCCATAACTTTCCAGACAACTCCTCAACCTCATTAACCTACACTAAATGTTTAGATTGAAAAATAGAAATAATAGTATACAAATTTTTCTCTAAATATGACAGAAATTTCCATAACTTTCCAGACAACTCCTCAACCTCATTAACCTACACTAAATGTTTAGATTGAAAAATAGAAATAATAGTATACAAATTTATGCGTTTGATGGCTTGTATGTTAATTTTCAATATCAATAAAAAAATATTTAGTATTTATTAGATCTTTTCCACCTTTTATTATTTTTATATAGTGTTGACAATATTTTTTACATTATTATAAAATAACTAAAAGTGTTAATTTACAATATAATCGAGAGATAATTAAAAAATAAATATAAGTGTTAATTTATAATATAATTCAG
>APFE031320727.1:151264-168932 GCA_000404065.3 Pinus taeda | reverse complement strand
GCAACTGCATGCATACTCTTAGTTAGAGCATGCAACTACATGCAACTACTACACATCTACATGCGAACTCTTAGTTAGAGCATGGGATTGCATGCAAGATTCCTTTTGCATGATTTGCTCCTTGATTTGCTCCTTCTTTAACTCCGCAACTGACTAGTTATCTCCGGAACTTGTTGTAGGTGTTGAGTCTTCTCATTGATCACCACTATAGTTCATTACCTTGGGATCTTCACCCACTATAGTTCATTACCTTGGGATCTTCACCCAGTAATGCTATATAATGAGCATTGTAACATATTTTCTAATGAATCATTCTTTTCTTCTTTCAATTTTCTTTTAATGTTTTTGCTCTGCAAAGCTGTGTGTTCAACCTTTACTAGCTAGATTCATCTGTGCAGGTTTTCTAACACATTTACAGTGTGGCTGAAATATATTTCTCAATTGCGTCTACTATGTTTGAACCAGAACTCGCTATGTGTACAACTGTATATATGAAATCTAGCATCTGCATAGTCATTTTAGACGATCTATATGACGCTCATGGATCTGCAGAAGACATCAAGCTGTTCACAGAAGCAGTTAAGAGGTGGAGCATTAATTTCTTTGAATCTAAGAATAATAGACGAAAAGAAAAACTTTCTATGATTATTGTCGCTTCTAACCACATGCCTATTCTTCGTCGTTGTTCTTGATGGGATCACTCTCTGTTGGACCGAATGCCGAAATCCATGAAAATATGCTTCCTGGGCCTTTACAATTTGGTTAATGAAATAGCAGAAGAAGGCCGCAAGAGACGGGCACGACGTGCTAGGTTACATTCGAAATTTAGTATGTATTAAGTTTATAAGTTTGATATTATAGGAGCTGTTCATTTCCTGCAAAGTTAATTAAATACTGATTATGGATTTATGGGTAAAATATGATATATGGCAGTGGGAGATCCAGATAGAAGCATTCACCAAAGAAGAAGAATGGTCCGAATCTGAACATGTGCCATCCTTCCAGGAATACATAGAGACCACTACTGTATCAGTAGCACTGGCAACTATGGTTCTCATCACTGTTCTGTTCACCGGAGAGGTTCTTACGGATCACATACTCTCCCAAATTGATTACCGATCCAAATTTGCATATCTCATGTGCTTGACCGCGCGTTTGATAAACGATATCAAAACTTACCAGGCAGGGTACTCGATCTCTTATAATCAAATATTATAACCCTTGTACTTAATAGCTTCTAATTTACTTGATCTGTAACCCCTGTACTTAATATCTTCTAATTTACTTGTTCTGTTGCTAATTATGTGCAGGCAGAGAGAAGTCGAGAGGTGGCCTCTGCCGTACAGTGTTATATGAAGGACCATCCCGAATTGTCAGAGGGAGAAGCTCTCAAACATGTTTATACTCTTATGGAAAACGCCCTCACAAATTTGAAGGAGGAATTTTTGAAGGCAAAAGATGTGCCGGACAAATGCAGGGGACTGGTTTTTGACAATGCAAGAATGATGCAGCTATTTTACCAGCAAGGAGACGGTTTAACACTTGCAAACGATACAGAAATTAAACAACGTGTCAAAAACATCCTATTCCAACCGGTCTCTTAAAATCAATTATTCAAATAAATATAGTGCCCTTCGTAAATTATTCAAATAAATAAATTATGGGCTTTTTCATAAATTATGGGCTTTTTCTAGGTTCGTAGTGTAGGAAGATATAAGGAATAGGAACGCAAGTTCATCACTAATTCTGGCCTTTGCAGTTTTGGTGTTTGGAATTGATTTGCAAGAGTCTCATGGGTGTTCAAATCTCTGGAGGTGTCACCCATGAACCTAAGTCCCATCACCAATTCCTACATCTGCAGTTTTGGTGTCTGGAATCTGTCTGTAAAAGTCCCACCAGTATTCTAAATATTAAATATTATAAATTTTGGAATTTTCTTAAATGAAATTGTTTTTTGATAAATTAGTTAATTACAGAGTTCACAGTTTAAACTTTAAACTTGGGATGTCAACAAATCTCCATCAAATTAGGGACAAATGAAACCCTAAAATAAATAAAATAAATACATTGCAATTAAATAAAATTCTCAATTTGAAAATAGTTTTTTTAATGTAATTATATAAAAAAAAACTGGTTTTTAAAATAAAAAATTGTTAACCAATTATATATAAAAGTATTAAGTAAGTTTCAAATTTTTCATTTTTTTTTTTTTATTTTTTTTTTTTTTTTATATTTTATATATCTATATATTTATATATTAATGAAAAGTTTTTAATAATTAATTTAATCCTAATATTTAAATTTTAAAGGAATTTAATTTTCATTTAAAAAGGAACGAAAATTATATTCTACAGATAGTATTTTTTCCCATTTTATAAGAATTATTGAAATTTTATATTAATTTTATAGATAGTATTTTTTTCCCATTTTGTAAGAATTATTAAATTTTATATTATAATAATAACGGTTTAATTTTTTTTTGCTAATGGGCAGTTCAGCTAATCATGGTATTGTAAATAAAATATTATAATGGCTTTGTAAATGAAGTATTATGTGCAAGGAGACTAATGTTTATATATATGGTATAAAATAAATGTGTTTTAAATGAAAATGTGTTTAATAATTAATATAGAAAGATTGAGAAAAAATGTAAGAGTTTAAATTTTAAAGGATTTAATTTTTCATTTAAAAAAAATGAAAATTAAATTTTATAGCCAGTGATTTTTTTTTGTTCATTTTACAAAAAATATTAAAATTGTATATTATACTAATAACAATAGTTTAATTTTAGCCCCAAAGGGGGCACCTCAACTAGGGATGGCTATGTAAATGAATTATACTAGAGTATATAGTGGTAGTAAGAGGTTGGGAGAGTTGCTCATTCCTCCATATACAAAAAAATAACAATAATTTAATTTTAAAGTTTGGTTAGAGGATAAACCAATTTGGTATTTAATATTTCTTTATTTATGGGACAATGGACCTGTGTTTGCTTAATAATTTGACTACTAAAATTCACAAAGATGTACATAATCTACCCTCTAGATTTCAATTATATAAAATTATTAGAAATTTGAATAATTTTATAAATATAATTTATATGTTAATGGCTAATAAAATTATCAATTTTTTTACATTTTAATATTAATTTTCACTATTCAAATTTTCTCCAATTATAATCATAAATAATTTTTTTTTAATAAGGATTATATAAATTTAAAAAAAAACAACATGAAAATCATACTTTAGAAAAGGTATATATTTTTAGAGTTAAGAAGAAAAAGGAAAATTATTTATTAATTATCAGGTGATAGAACAATTTATGTGGCTGTAATTTAAAAGTAATCATTGAGTTATAATAATTGCCCAAGTGTGCACATGTAATTTAAAAATATTAAGTTGTTAATTTCATAAATGTACATGTTTAAGTATTTTAATTTACTTTTATCTATGGCCACTACTTTTAATTTAATATTCACATCTTTAATTACTAAACAATGATTAGAAACTGCTCACAAGCATGGATATAAAGCAATATTAATTATTTATCCTAATGCTTATGCTTTATCTATTGCTATACAAGTTCCTTTCATTTTTTTTCTTCTCATGTTTTCCTCTCTTTTTTATTTTGTTCTCTTTTTTTTCACCCTTCTTTTTTTTCTCTGTGTTTCTTATTTTTAATGCTTATTATTTTATGTCTATTTCGTTCCACTACTCTCATACACCCCCCATTTATCAAAGAGGAGCACTCTCTTACCTCTCTATCTTGTCCCCTATTTCATGAGCCCTCCTCCTCTTTAAGCACATGTTATTGGATGAGGGTTGCAGGATCCAATCGACTAGAAGGCCTCACATAAACCAAGGAGTGGTAGATTAAAAGGTTCCCATAAGTGCATGGATGAGCCACTACTAACAGATGGGATTGAGATTGAAAAACTCAAGCTTCATTGATGACTTGGCCCCCTTGGATCATAATATACATGTGATGAGAGCTAATGGGAGGGTGATAGTTGTATGCCCTACTTAAGAGTAAAATGTGTTCCCCTACTAATAAGGCTCATAAAACAATCATGTGAATGCTAAGTGATTCATTCCAATTCTACTTCCTAGATCCAAGTGGATTCTTCCAAGCCCTTGCCTTCTTCAGATGTACTAACACAAGGTATCCTTCCTCAAACTTCTTTACTAAATTTTTTACATCAACACTTTTCTTAGAAACTTGGCTTATCCATTGTAACTATCGATACACCTTCTTATGCACTTCACTTACTTGGGAGAAAATTCAATATACATATTCCTATTCTTCCTCTTTCTTCAATGCACACACAATTTCAACATGCACATAGGAAAATTTGTATCTCTTTTTCTTCTTCCACACCTTGAACCACATTCAGTTCTAAACATTGGCTTTGGATACTTTCCCATTGTTCATCGAGCCTTTCACAATAATAAGATTTCTCATAGTGTAAGATGGCTTCATCTCTAACTCAATGCAACCCCTCATGCTTTATATCTCTCAAATTGCACTTGAAAGTGCAATTTCTTTTCTTTCTTGGGCCATTAACATAGTAAGAAAAATTCCATCTTCATATTGCATGGAAATAATAAACTTCGTTCTTTTACTCTAGTCATTTTCCTAATTCATCTAATTCCCTCTAATCATATTCTTTCACTTCCCCATATGCTTATGGTTTTGTTCTTTATTGGTGCTAAAAGCCATGAAGATTTCTTCTTCGAATCTTTTCTTTCTTCATTGGCTATGTTGACCAAATATTCATTATACATCTTTGTTGCAACATTTTCCACTACTCCATCCTTACTTCCTCCAACCTTTCAATTGTAATGGGCCTATTGTCTACATGTGCAACATTTCACATCCTTCATATTCCTACAACTGAGAAATGATACTAAGCCTTGGGGAAAATAATGGTTCCTATGAATTCTTCTTCTAGTACATATTTCTTTCCCACTCCATCCTATTAAAATACCACCAATATACATGGGATCTCCTTGATATAAGGTCCCGATTAGACCTCACACTGTTTGGTGTAGGAGTCCCATCCGGAATACAGCCCGACTGTCGTTTACTTAAACATATGCCTTGGCTTTAACTATCAACACGAGAGAGAATCACAAATGTAATTTTGAATAAGAAAGTGGGTGTTCCTTGTGAATGTTCGATTACAAATGTATCAAGGTTCTCTTACCACAAGGGAGAAACTAAAGTGAGCCTCTAAGAGAGAGGTAATAGTACTACCCTAATGGAGACACACACGGATGAGAAATATTTGTCTAACATCAAGCGAAATAGTTCACATAGATGTGATGATCTCTATAAGAATTACAACACATTTCCCATAGGTTAAGCACTGAAGTCACAAAAATAGTTCAATTACTCCAGTACACGTGAAAGTAAACATGAACCCTAAACATTCAAAGAATAGTCTTAGAAACAATTACAATATATGTGTGAAAATGTGCTAGCCTAGAAGGCTTCGATATTAAGCACAAACCCCGAGATACATAAATAAAATAAACATCACTATCTCTAATACTGGAGCATTAGAGCCGCTACTTGCTCCCCAAAAGTACTAACTCTATGTCTCTAATGCCTTATGGGAGAAGCCAAGGTTAAAGGTACTTTACATGAGAAATGAGGATCCTTTTATAACTTGAGGCATACCCTTTCACATCCCCATGCCCCTTGGCTTTCCAACTCCTAACGACCTTTGGACTTCTCAATGACTTTTCGAATTACATATAAGTTTCAGTATTACATTTATTTTGGACTTCCATGACTCTTTTGTCCATACATGACTCTTGTACTTCCACTTATTTTTCTTTACAATAATTACAATATTACATCACAACTTCCACATCATCATATGATGAAAAAATGACATGTCACTATCTTTGATGAGTGGGACTAATAGTGACTATTGACATGCACTTTCTTCAGTGATGACATGGATTCCTCTTGTAACTTCGTTCTTCATGTAGCTTTTGATCATTGATGCCTTCACCGTCCAAAGGGTATTTGATCTTGTAATCTATGTTTTCAATGTGTTCATTGTTATTCAATGCTTCCTTTGGTTTTCTTCTTTTCCTAATCTTCCTCCTCTGTGCTTTCCATGTTGTTCTTGAGATACCTGTGGCTGCAATCACTCATGAAAAGAAATAATCAACCTAAAAATCTCCTAGTATAACATGTTTTATGTAGATTTTTTGTTCATGCCTTTTAAGAGGGCTTTAGAAATAGAAAGGAGAGCTTCTAGGTGCAAGGGGGCACTTCGAAAGGTTGAAGGGCTAAAATTTGGATGGCTTAGGGCTGAAAGTTTGAGGCTTTAGGGCTTCGGCATGTGCTCATGTGCTCGAAAGGAAGAGACAATCAAGGCAAGGAACATGGTGCATGTTTGAAGGACAAAGGGGAAGGCTTCGTGCTTCCCAAGTCTGTTGTCCACTCAGGGAGAGATGGAGGGCACAGTGCACATGATTGAAGGCTAAACAAGGAAGGCTTTAGGCCTTTAAGGTGTACTCATGCACTCAAGAGGCCCACAAGGTAGCATGGCATAATTGAAGGCTAGAGGGTGAAGATTTTTTCCATCGGAGTGCACTCATGTTATCAAAGGGTCAGGATGGTGCATGGAAAACTGTGGAAGGTTGAAGCATTGAGCTTAAGGCCTTTAGTGTGTGCTCAAGGAGGGTGTACTTCTTCTAGTCAAAGGAGTGCACTCAAAGGAATACATGGTTTGTTGAATGGTGTTGTTCAGAACAAGGAAGGGGAAAGGGATTAGGGAGTGTCCTTTAAGCTCTTGGAGGGTGCATGGCACACTTTCAAACAACAAAGGGTTCTTGATGAAGGCTTTATAATGTGCTCATGCACTCTCTCACTTTAATGGGTTTTCTTTGAAGCCAAAATTTGTCTAAGTCTGGAAGATAGGAAAAGGGGTGAACATGATGAGATTTAGACATAAAACCGTGTGTGACACATACCAAATCATTGAGAAAAATTAGAAAATATTTAACAATGATAAGTATACATCAAAAAACTGATTTCCATGCATTCCCCGAGTACTACAGGTGAACTGTGTGCAACTGCGACCAAAAGTGTTGTTTTACAACAACAAAGATGTTGCAACTGTGAAATACACCAAATATGTTCTACTCAATGCAAAGACACTTGAGAACACTTAAGAACACTTGAAACATATAGGATGGTGTGAAATGACACTTGAAAACCAAGGTGACACTTGACATGACTATAAAGAAGGCTCCAAAATTTGAATGTAATGAAATTTTTGGAGGGTGTTGTAGGAGCGACAGCACTACCATCATCCTTAATTTCTTCTTTACTCATGCTACAAATTAGCCTTTGGATTTCCTATCGTGCCCTTTCTTATCTTCTCATTCAACCTTTAATCTTTTGTTTATCCCTATACACTCATCAACAAGTAAATGGTTCAATAAAACAAAAGTTCACTTTGAAGCCTCCCTTCAACTTTGATTATTGGATTCATAACTCTGAGGGCTACCTTCTCCTCATTTATTTCCCTTATATTGTGGTAGTGACATCATCCTTATGTTTACCATTCCTACAGACCTTTGTTTGATTCATATTCTCCTTTTGGATGTATGAGTCTTGACCTTCACGATGAAAACTAACAATGCAACATCTTCATATATACCCTCTACATCCATATACTTCAAGGGTAATTTCTCTTTGATCCCATTAAATCATTTATTCACTTCACTACTACTATGGGCTTCTCATTCTAGTAGTTTCAATAATTCCCACATTATGGGCGTTAGTGGATACCACAAATTCTTCATTTGGATAAACAATTTTGAAAACTAGTGTAACAGTGAGTAGCTTCTTTAATAGTTGGAAGCTTTCCTCATTCTTTTATCTCCACTCAAATTTAATTATTTTGTTTTGTAAGGAAGTGATTATGTGTGCAATCTTTGAAATTGATTCAACAATTTTGAAAACTAATGTAGTAGTAAATAATTTATTTAATAGTTGGAAACTTTCCTCACACTTTGGTGTCCTTTCAAATTTAATTATTTTCTTTTGCATTGAAGTGATTAGATGTGCAATATCAGAAAATAATTCCATAAAGATTCTATAATATCTAGAAATTTCCATGAATGACTTGACATTTGATATATTATCACACATGGCACCTCATTATTGCTTCAATTTTCCCCAAATCTACTATTTTTCCTTCCTTTGAAAAAATATTGCAAAAACCCTAGTGAAAATTCCATGTAATAAAAGTTAATAAAGGAAAAATAATAACCATGATTGATCAGACACATATTCCAAGCTGAGTTTTTGGAAAAATTATAGTGATGGGAATCACTAGTGATTAATTAATAGCTAACAAAATTGGCAAAGGAAATGGAAAAGGCTTTGGAAAAGGCAAAATGGCATTTTGGAACATTTATTTATGACAATAATGGAAATTAAGAGAAAAGGGAGGTGAAAGGTCACAGGTTGCATGTGAGGATGAAAATGAAGAAAAATAATGGAAAATGAAGAAAATAGAGGCCTCATTAATAAAAAGGCTTATGAGGATCAATTCACATACTTTTGTCAGTTCAGTTTTGGAGCTCGCTCTATTCTCTCTCTCTCATACTCTTGGGCACTTAGTGTTTTCTTGGAGAACTCTTGGAGAGTGTGGAATACCTGTAGTTTTGGAGAAACAAGGCAAAGGAAAGCAAGGAAAGCACAACAAGACATTGGGATCAACAACTACAACAAGTTTTTCTTGCAGGTAATGAGTTGTATGTATGTTTTCCTCACTAGTTTTGGCATACACGACATATGAATGTGGTTTGTTGGTCATGAACTGTCATTGACATAGAGGATTTCCGGGATTGACAATGGATTTTCCTAGCCTTTTCATTTCCTGGATAACCATGGCTTTGTGGGTTCATTTCTTTGTTTTTCTGGTTGGTTATCATGTTTCCTTTAGCTTGGGTGGAGTTATAGTTCCTGGAAGCCTTGGTTGGAAAAATGATCTAGAAGTCCTGTAACAACTTGGGTTGAGTTATTAGTCCTGGAATCCGTGGTTGGAAAAATGCTCTAAAAGTCCTTGGTGGGTTGATTTACTAGTCCTAAAAGTCGTGGTTGGACAAACACTTTGGAAGCCCGAAGTAATTTGTGGGTTGAGTTATTAGTTCTTGGAAGCCTTTGTTGGAACAATGCTCTAGATCCCTAGAAGGCTTGGGTAGAGACCAATCTAGTGATGGTTTTGTGATGTCTGAACATGAGATGGAATCATTGTTTGATGGGTTGAGGTGGTTTGGCCTCTGGAAGCTATAAATGGTTTTGATTAATGTGTTTTAAGAGATAGCACATTCATGCTTCGAATATGGCATGGGGGTGATTGGATGAAGAGATATTTGTCTCAACCATGTCTAATGTCTAGTGCCTCGTGGAAGTCCCACAACTGGTTGGACTTTACATTATTAATATGAGGTTATTTCTCCTTGTTATCTCATGAGTATTATACTGATTCATATGTGGATTATATGGTTGTTGTTGCCTTGGCACTTCTGTTATTATCATGTTGGTTATGAACATGCATTATGATAGTGGCTATGTATGGCGTTCATCATGTCTTTACTTGTAAACAAATGAATACTGTATCTATGGCCTAATGGATGAAACTGTAGCTAATGTGTTGAGGCTGTTAGAGTCCTATGTTTTATAGGATGACTTGATTGTATCTATAATTTGCGTATCTGATGATATTGTAAATAATGTTTTATCTTGAAAATTATTTCCAAGAAAAAAATGAGAAATAGATTAATCATGCTTAGGATAAATTAATTAGGTTTATAATACTTAATTGTGTTATTTAATCATGATTAAAAATTTGTAATAAGGCATCTAGCGCTAATGTTTTGGTTTTATGATAAAGTAGAAAAATACAAAAATGAATTTGTCAACATGAGATTATCAACTGCGCAAGAATCAATGGTTGAGTTCTATGTTGCCCAGATCAACGACAAGGGAGTGCTTTTGGCCCCCATGAGCTCCATCCCACTTTATCCATTGGGGGGGGGGGGTGGTCCAAAAGGCTTCGCTACATGTCACCTTCACCATACTTTGCAACCCCCCTTTCCTTTTCACTCATCGCACCACCCCTCCCTCCGAAAAGTCATCCGACATTGACCACCAATTCCCATGCCAAGAATCACCCAACACGTCTCCCATCATATCCACTCCTCTACTACCACATACCTCCTCCTGCTCGACCCCGCTTCTCTACCATTACTCCTTCCTCGCCTTCATGTCACCTCCCACCTCCATGTCACATATCCATTTCATCCCACTCCCACTAGATCAATAGTGCATAATGGCACTTACAGTTAGCACCGAGTTGAAAAGATGGTCAATTAAAACTATGTTTTTTCCTATACAAAAAAATTATTTCGAGCATGATTTGAAAACAAAGGAGAAAAGATTTCTCAAAATTGAAAGCGTTTTTTTTCCAAAACAGACCCATTTAAAAAAGCATCTCTTAGTTTTCTAACCACCATTATGGTTTAGGAGATTCACATGAATATTTGAAGGCATATTTTTTAGAAATTTCCTATTTTAAGTCACTATTTTCAAATGAGATTTCTGAATACGTGGAAATGAATTTTCAAAAAATGAAAGAAATTTTTGTTTGTAACATCCTCCTCTACAAAAACCTCTCTCAATTTTTTCACATTTGTCATGGGTTGAGATATTCAAAGGGAGCACTGGACCATATCTTTCAGAATCTCGTGAGGAAAAAGATCATGGGCAGTTAGCGACTTGGATGCCACCTCATTAAATAAGACTTGTTGTCAAATTCGAATTGTTGTTCCTTACCACCAAAAATCATCAAATATAGTGCCAAGTAAATTCATTAGTTTTGAATGTCCTATATTTTAGTCCTATTTTTGTAAACAATTTTAAGATATTTGTCACAAATCTTGATATTTTGAATCAAAATATTTTGTGAAGAATTTGTATAAATACTTCATCAATTGAACCAATAGGTGTTGGGACTTGTTTGAAGAAAAGGACTTGTATTGTAAAGAAGCTCACAAAGCCACCAATGATCGGATTTTAAGTAATACAGTGCAATCATTACAATATTCTTGTGTCATTTTTATTGGTGAATTGTATCTCTCTTAGTCAATTTTTATTTATTTATTCTCATATATGATTCTAAAATCTGAATTATTCTAAGAAGATAAAGAACAAAATTTGTTTAAATGTACACTCTGTCTCTGGCTTAAGAAGAATTTTTATATTTTCCACTGAAGATTAAAATTAGAATACTTAACTACTATGCTTTTAATTAGATTTCTAAATCTTTTCCTCTCTTTCACACCATAGATCTTAAAGGATCCTGTGAATTTTCCTAGCCTACCATATAAGTTTAGTATGTAAACTCTATATTTGATCACCTCAAACCCATGACTCCATTTCCCTAATGGCCTTTCTTCCCAGTTTCAACCCAACAACACAAAAAACCCAAACCTGAACTTAATAGCTAGCCTAATACCTCCAGTCAAACAAAGTTAAATCATAAAGAGAGATCCCTCTTTGAAATTTGAAGGGCTAGATTCCCAATTTGTAAAGTGGTTCTCTCGTTACCTTTGTGATTTTTTCCGCAACCTCAAAACTTACAAAGTGATAACAAAGGCATCAATGTTTCTTAGCGACTCTCAGATGAGTATGAGACACATATGCTCAGATCTATTGTTTAATCACGTAGACTACATAATCGTGACATGTTTGACAAAATTCATGTCATGGAAAGTAGGAGTCTAGCCAAGTCCTTATTCAAGTAATTGTATGTGTATCATTATTTTGTTATTATCTTGTAATTCTGAAAGTTTCATTGATTTCTAGGCAGTGAACTTGGCTCTAGGCTTGAAAAAGTGCCTCAAATCCCAGAGACATAGGAACAACACTAGGCAGAAAAGTCCCTAGATGCATACATACCCATGATGTGGGAGCATTTGGAGACCCTTGGATGCATGCTTGTCCATATCAAGAGAGCGACTGGGGGTTTAATGGTAAAAAAACTCAGTGGGACTCAGGGCCTGGTTACCTGAGAGGTTAGGATGGTTCCTGGGATTCTTGTTGTTGATGTGGAAAATATATGTGGTGTGTTTTTGTTGGTTCCACTTCCTTAAGGTGACTTAGGAGGTAGAATCATATCATAGTAACTTCTTGTCACATGTTTACCATTGTTGGCCATTTACTTGGGTAAATGTGGGACGAGGGTGTTACAGAGTGGTATCAGATCATGGTTCACCCCTCAATCTAGATGGGTTACATGTTGGTTATGCATTCATGTCAGTTGCATATGCATTTATTGTGTTGTAAACCATATGGTTGTTGCATTTGTATGGTATGGGTTATGGTTGCAATGAGGTTTCCATGGGGAGTTGATGGTGTTGTTGTGGAGTGTGTCGGAATTATAGCTTCCTGTCCATAAACCAATTTGAATGGCATTTTTCTAGTCAACTTCTTGCAAGTAGTTCTATACGCCCATAGAACAACTGGTATGTGCACATCCAAATCATTTCGCTTCACATTGAAAATCTTTGTTAAGTTCTTGAGGGTGATACAACGTACTCTTCTAGTGATACATATGGAATTCTTCAAGCAAAATAACAATTGTTTCATTTGGGAAGTGTGAACCCCTATCGCTCATCAAGATCTTAGAGTAGCCAAACTAAGACATGATGTATTAAAAAATGAACTTTTCCATTGTAGTTGTGCTACAATCCTTCTATAGTTTGCGCCTCATCCGACCTGGTTAAATATTCAGTCGATGTGATGATGTATCTGGCTCCTATCTTCCAATGGCTGAATTGGTCCCAAAAAGTCTATTGTCCATTTATCAAACACCTGTAATGATACTTGCAGGTTCAAAGGTAATTCATCTATTCACGATGGCCTCCCCATTCTCTGACAAACATCAAATGCCTTGCAATAAGCCTTGGAATCCTTATGCATAGTCAACCACCATAGTCCTTCTTGTAGGATCTTCTGTGCAGTTTCTCTTCCTATATTATGTCCTCCCGCAACCCCTCCATGTGTTCCAGCGAGGATACTTTGTCGTTCATACTTTAGGACATACCTACGCAATATTTCATCGGATCCCATTTTATATAATTGTCCTATGATAACAGAGAAATCTGTAGCCCGGACCACCAATTCTTTCTTTTGTTGTGTTGTATACCCTTCAGGGATTGTACCTATAGAAAAGAATTGGATTATGTCTACGAAATTGTCATACGTGACGCGTACAACAAAGAGCTGTGCATCAGGAAATCCTTCCTCCATATTTGTAGGTTGGTCACTATTCTTAATCCGCAAGAGGTGATCTGGTTGAAGATTCAGTCGCCCTAGCTTCACAATTACTTCAGTCATATTACTGAAAGAGCAACAACCATCTACAAATTCCCCTCCACCAACAAAATCTTCTTGATTAGGTACTTCAAAGAAGAATGATCTGTGTACATCTTGAAGTGCACACCAAACAGATAGTGCCTGAACTTCTCGAGCACATCCACCATTTCCAATCCTTCGCATTCTATGTTTGAATAATTCTTTTCTACTTTTGATCACTTCCTACTGACAAACACTATCAGATGGTCAATATAACCTTGCCTCATTGGGTTAGCACAACTCCTAGTGCTATGCAGGATGCATCTATAAGTATGTGGAACTCTTTCTTGTAGATGGGGAAAACTAGAATGGGCACGATGACCATGTTTTCCTTCAAGACATCCAAACTTTTCTAGCAATCATCATCCCAGCAAAACATCGCATCCTTCTTTAGCAATCTTTCCATGGGCACAGTGATCTGCACATATGCTTTGATAAACTTCCTATAATACCAGGTGTGGTCGAACGTTGTGCATAGTTGTTTGAAATTCTTTGGAGGCTCCATATTTATGATTACTAAAATTTGGTAGGATCTACCATCAACCCCTTCTTGCAGAATACATGGCCTAACAAATCTCATATGTCACGCAAAATATGCATTTATGTATTAAGGGATATCTGATACTTTCAACAAGTATACAACATGAGGCGAAGACTGGAAACATGTCTCTTTACTAACCCAAACACTATCAAATCATCAAAGTAAGCCTCCAAAACTTGTGAATAAATTGTTTGAAGGCCATGACCACTACCCTAGAGAAGATTGCAGGGGGATTGTTATGTCCGAAATGAATAACTGTATACTGAAAACAACCCCATTCAGTCACAAATATGGTCTTACTCTGATTCTCTGGCGCGATCTTGATCTAATGATACCTTGAGAACCCATCAGTAAATGAATAGGCTTCCTGACCTCCAACATTTTCCAGTACTTCATCTATGAATGGCGTAGGAAATGGATCGTGGACACAAGCATCATTCAACTTCCTTAAGTCTACGCATATCTGAATCTCATGCTTCATCTTACTTTCCTAAACCATCATAGGACTAATCCAGTCTGATTCCTCGACAGGCTCAATAATCTTGGCTTCAAGCATCTTATCCAATTCATTGCGCAATTTTTCCTTATACTTAGGATTCAATTGATAGGGGTGTTGCTTTATTGGTTTTTCATCCAGCTTTAGAGTGATCTTCATGACACCAAGATCCCCTACTATCCATTTCAGATTAGAGAAATTGGTGGGAAATAAGTCATGATACTCCGACAATAACTCCACGACATTGTGCACTATTTCTTTGTCCCAATAGTTGCCTATGTTTGCAAACTTCAGTTTCACTTCCAATCAAATATTCACCTGCTTGGTCTTCAAGGGCTCTAATATATCAGGGACTTCCATCTTGGGCCCTCTGAACTCATGTTGTCCTTCTAACTCAGGAATGTTGATGTTCCTAGGATCCTCTTCGCCTTCCTCAGTGGTCACATTGTAGCATTCGAGCACCTGGCGCACCTGCATACTCCAATCTGGCTGTACTGACACAACAGGTTCTTCAAGCATTCTGAATATTGCAGCTTTGATCACCGTAATGTGTTGAGCGATGGAAAAGGTATGTATTTACCATTTATTTCTTTATCTTTTCCTTTGAATCATAACTCCTTTACATTCTAAGATGGTAATATGTTAAAGAATTATGATAGAATTAAGGAGATTTGTGATTGACAAAAAATAACTAATTATTGTCTTTTTCTATACATGAAGTGAAGGAAATAGAAAATCACTATTTAGGAGGAAAAGACAAAGCAGAAGCAACTGCTGTCCCTTCGACAGGAAGCCATATCCAGACAAGGAGATCAAGATCAGAGCGCATGGTCCAAGAAAGGGAAGAGAAAATGCGGCATCAGTGTAAGAAGACAAAACGATAAACTGGATATCAAAGATATAGCGAATCCCTCAGGATCGTTTGATCCTGAGGGATCACTGCTTAAGGACTTATTTGTACTCTTGATACTTCCGGCTGGCCATTATAAAAAGGGATAGCGTTGGTAGCCTAGGGGGTGAATATTATTATCAATTTGTAGAACTTACTGTTGTATTCTTAACTTTTATCATCGACTCTCTTTGAAGAGCAATATCTGTAACTCTACCATATATGATTAATATATAACTCAGTTGCTATTCCATTATCTAATCTTGGAGTAAACACAACAATGCTTCCTCAGTGGCTAAGGGCTCAGCCCTAGTGGATCCACTTGTTTCTTGTATCACTATTTTACAATTACAGTCTTGTGTGGTTTGATTTCCTTTGCATTTCCTTAACTCGCTTTATTCGGTAATCTTCTATTTTTGAACATTTCACTAAATTGCTCTATTATATCAAAATCATAATTGGATAACAAGATTATTATTCACAGCTTAAAATGTCATGCTGTTTGTTGACACCTAATCCTTGTGATTGGGTGAATATAATGTAAATAGATAAATAAATAATATGAACAGTCATTGGGAGATGAACTGAACAATCTCTTCCTCGTGTATTTAATGAAGACCTACCTGAAGGAATAAACACGAATCATTTTTGCCTTGAGGAGTTACTGCTTGGCCTAACATGGTATCAGAGCCACCTCCTTTTTAGGTTTTATGCCCTTTTTAACTCCCTATTCTGCTCCTCTGCTCTCCATTTAAAAGCACTGCTCCAGACAATGCACTGCTGCCATTCTCCAAACAAACCTAAACCCTATCAGATAGTGTAGAAAAAAAATGTGGTGATATCTTATGTAAATATACTGTGTTTGGCTCCCAATACGCTGCTACATTCCTCTGCTACAATGTCTCCCTAGAATATGCATAGCTTCTGCATCAGGAAGCCCTTTCATAGCATAAACTATAGTTTTCATTTTTAATGCTCTATGCACATCTATGTTATGTGCAGTGAGAAGCAATCTCACTTTCTTCGCTTTATTCATATCCTTGAGTAAAAGCCGCCCAAGCTCATCTTGCCCCAAAATGTTATCAATGTAAATAAAGGTGGGCACCTTCTCTAACATTCCGCCCAGTTCTAGTTATCCATCCTCATGCTTTCTAATATCTGGAACCGTCTCTCCATGTTCCATCAAATCTTTTAAGATCAACCTCTACAACTCTACTATCTTTGGAGTTGAATCGATATTTTCGAAGAGTTGAACTGTGGAATATTGATGAATTGAGGGAGACCGAACCTTCCACGTGCCCTGGTTCGAATGATTAGAATTAGTTCTACTGCCTCTTGTTTCTACAAAGAAAGTGTGGAAGACCGGAGCAGCAACAAGGATTTGGAAAATTTGATTGCAGATATTTATCAGGAAGAAACATTTTGTTTTTTTTTTTTTAATCTCTTTGTAGTTCTAGCTCGAGTAGCTACGCAGAGGAGCAATATTTCAATTTTGAGCCTTTATTTTACAATTATATGCTCCTTACAATTCTGGTTGATAAGGGCCTTACATCGTGTTGCAATGGGCATAATGCTTGGAAGATTCTTATAGCTTATGAAACATGTATCCAATTGTGTTTACATGAATGTGTTGTTCTGTGTAATGCTCTTGGGTGTTCTCCAAAAGGAAGTGTTGAATAAGTTTGTGGCTTTTGGATATTTTTTACATCATTTTAATACATGCGTGCCAGTAGCCATACTATTTTCCCACACCGCCTCACTGGCTGTGTGTGTTTTTTAGAAAATGTCGAATGCTGCTGCAATAACCATATGGGTTGAGCTTTTGTTAAAATAAAAAAAATCAAAAGCACATTTTGCTAGCAGAACATAGTACACAAACTTTTTTTTACCAATAGAAGTTTTTGTTATAGAATGCATTCAATCATATCCATGGTGGGAATAGTTCTCACTGGCAAGGAGAACTATCTTGAATGGTCCCGGATGATAAAACACACACTCATTTTCAATGAGTTGTGGAAAGGAGTGTGTATTGGAGATGGAGACAATGAACCAGTACAACCTACCTCAGACAAAGAGCTCATCATTTGGGAAAACAAGAACAACAAAGCTTATACATTAATCGCAACATTTGTAAATGAAGAGGTGAGTTGCCATATTTCGTCATATTCAACTGCCTTTGAAGCCTTACAAAATTTGAAAGAACTCTATGATTCACATTCTGCACTTGAAGTTGTTCAACTCATGATTAAACTCTTCACTCTTGAACTGCAAAATAATGATCCTCTTGCT
>APFE031320727.1:129303-151244 GCA_000404065.3 Pinus taeda | reverse complement strand
TCATTCTAGCATCACTTATTACAATTCCCCGCAGGGTGTGGAATCTGGGTACAAAGAAGAAAGATGATGAGAAGATAGAAGGAGAGTTAAAAAACTCTGTTGACTGATGACATCTGATGGTACAAGTGTCCTCTGGATCATCCTTGGGCATGGAGTCTTCACATAATCATCAGGTGCTACTCCAGTAGTCAACACGTGGGATGCGTGGAAATGTGCTGACTGCTTTTGGCCTGAATTCTTCTCCGTTTCGAGCTTCAAATGACGCTCAGCCTCCGTTATTTTGAATTTTCGCTGTGATCTATTTACATCTACTACGTTCAATCATTATAAGGCTTCTTCCTTTTGAATTTTCGCTGTGTATATTTGGCTCGCGATTCTATTAAGATTGTCATTTTGCCCATCAATTAAGAGCAGAGTTGTGCAGGAACTGTCTAAGCTTTCAGCCACATGCGCCACCCTTGGTCTGCGCATCAATGACAGCACCACGCTAATCACCACGCTGAATAAGGAGGAGTGGCTCCACGGAAATTCGAGGCCAACGCTGATGCATCCGACCACTTTATAGACAACGTTTTTCTCAAACTATCGACCCTCACTGTATTTTTTGCAATATGTTTTAATACATATTAGAAAACTATTAGTGTATGCTGATACACTGATTGTCTGCACATAAAATGGAATTCAGTTAATAGTAGAGGATAATCAGAAAGTCGATAGGATAAATCGATCATTACTTGTTACAGTATTGGTGTGCCTAAATGTTGGTTGTACTCCATAAGAAGCATTAGAATATCTGTGCAACTTGTTTCTTGGCTTTCATAAGAATTCAGAATATTGCTACTACAGTGTATTTTTTTCCATCAAAAGCAAAAAAAAAGAATTTTTTTTTTATTACAGAATGCATTCGATCATATCCATGGTGGGAATAGTTCTCACTGGCAAGGAGAACTATCCTGAATGGTCTCGGATGATAAAGCACACCCTCATTTTCAATGAGTTGTGGAAAGGAGTGTGTGTCAGAGAAGGAGACACTGACCCAGTACAACCTACCTCAGAGAAAGAGCTCGTCATTTGGGAAAACAAGAACAACAAAGCTTATGCATTAATCGCATCATCTGTAAATGAAGAGGTGAGTCGCCATATTTCGTCATATTCAACTGCCTTTGAAGCTTTACAAAAGCTGAAAGAACTCTATGACCCACATTCTGCACTTGAAGTCGTCCAACTCATGATTAAACTCTTCACTCTTGAACTGCAAAATAATGATCCTCTTGCTCTTGCATCTGAAATAAAGTCTATAATGCATGATATCAAATCCACTAAGGTTGAGCTGGATATCCCTCTTATTGCTTTTCTCAAGGCACTTATCCTACATACTCCAATTATCTTGAGTCTTTGCAAGCAAATGGAAATCTCAAAGATGTAACCTTTGACTCTCTTGTGAAAAAGTTTGCTGAAAGAGAAAAAGCTTTTGGAAAGAAGACAACCCCTAAGTCTTCTGAAGAGACTGTATGCCTTGCTCATAAAGAAAAGAATCCTGCTCAAGATTCTACAAGAGGAAGAGGAAGATATTTCAGAGGCAGGGGGGGCAGACATTCTCAAGGAGAAAAGGCAGATTTACACTGTATTCGCTGCAAAAGAAATGGATCACATGATGTCTCTACATGCAAGCTACCATGGGACAAAATTGAGCAGAAAAGAAACCAATAGAAAGGTAAAACTGATGATACAGACAAAGGTAAAGCACCTGAATCAGCTCACTATGTTGTGGCACAATGTAATATTGGAGTAAATGAAGATTTATTTAATGTTTCATTTGCTTCTTGGAAAAATTTTTGGTTGCTTGATTCAGGAGCAACCTGACACATGACTCATAGAAAAGATTATTTTTAAGAATTTATTGACAATGTTGATGGAGCAGTATACTTTGCAGACCAATCAAAAATCAAGCCAGCAGGGCTTGGCGCAATCAGGCTTAAACTGCCTAGTCTTCCAGAATTTCTTCTACATCATGTTCTATATCTCCCACAACTCAAGAGAAACTTATTGTCCTTGGTCCACATCCACCAGCAAGGTCACTCCATTCATATGTTTGATGGCAAGCTTGAGGTGAGAAAAGCATCTGACCACTCACTTGTCATGAGGGGAATAGAAGAAGAAAGGCTTCTCAAACTGCAAGGAACATCTGCTCATGCACAACATTTCTCATACAATTCTCATCATGAAGAAGGTACACTTCCATCAAGTTTATTATGGCATGCTAGATTTGGACATTTGAACTATGACAGTCCCTGCTTGTTGAAGAAAAATAGTGTTGCTGCTTTGCCTACAATTCCTAGGAAACTTAAGCAATATGATGCTTGCATCCTAGGAAAGCATAGCAAACAGTCTTTTCATGATTCACATTCAAGAGCACATAGAAAACTTGAACTTATTCATTCAGATTTATGTGGTCCAATGCCTGTTCCTTCTACAAATGGAAATAAATATATTGTGAAATTTATTGATGACTACACCAGAATGTGTTGGGTTTATTTATTGAAGAACAAATTTGATGCTTTTCAAAAATTCAAGAATTTTCATAGATGGATTGAAAATGATGCACAATCTCATATTGGATCTATTCACACTGATAATGGAAAAAGAATACACATCAAATGAATTTGAAAACTATCTTCACCAACATGGGATCAAACATAAAAAAACTGTGCCTTATAATCCCCAACAGAATGGTGTAGCTGAAAGAATGAATAGGACAATATTAAATATGGTACGATCCATGCTCTTCCTAAAAAATGTAAAGATAATGTTTTGGGCTGATGTTGTTCTATGTGCTGCATATATAAAGAATAGATGTCCATCTAATGCTATTAGAAAGAAGACTCCTTATGAAATTTGGTATGGACATGTTCCTTCGGTAAAGCATCTCAGGGTCTTTGGTTCCACCTGTTATGCCTTGATACCAAAGGTACATAGAAACAAACTTGGTGCTCAAAGTCGTAAGTGTATCTTCCTGGGGTATTCAAACACCTCCAAAGCATACCGTCTCTATGATGAAGTAAATAAGAAGTTTGTTGTATCTAGAGATGCAATTTTTCTTGAATCATCCAAAACTGACAATGTTGTTGATCGGAAACTTGATCACTTGGATAGATTCGCAAAAGAAAAATCATTTCAAGAATTTGATAATCAGATTCCACATCTTGAAGGGGGGATTCCTATACTAGATCAACATGTGGAATCTTCTTCTGAAGAACACTCTCCCCCACATGAAACTCCAACAACAGATGATGCTTTAAGTGATGTAATTGATAGAAATGGCAGACTCAATCTTGATTCAGTCCCAACTAAATCATCGGAGCAGCCTGGACCATTTGAGAAAGGTCTCCCAAAGTGGCTAATAAAGACACTTGAAAGTGTTCATCCTTATGAGGTTGGAAAGATAGGAACTAGAAATTCAAACCGACAAAATGGAGGTGATGTGGATGACTCTAATTCACCTGTTGATATGGATGTTTCTTATGATTGTGAATTGAACTTGTCTACAAACTTTGAATCAAATTCCTTCAAAGAATCTACTTCTCATGATGAATGGAAAGAAGCAATGCAAAAGGAGTATGATTCCCTCATAAAGAACGACACCTGGAAGCTGGTTGATCCTCCATTAGGAACCAAACCAATTGGCTGCAAGTGGGTCTACAAGAACAAGTATAAAGCTGATGGCTCACTTGACAAGCACAAAGCTAGGCTTGTGGCAAAAGGTTTTGCACAGAAGGAAGGGGTTGATTATGAGGAAACTTTTTCCCCCACAGCAAAATGGGCCACCATCCGGACACTCTTTGCACTAGCAGCTTAGAACGGTTGGAAAGTCCATCAAATGGATGTAAAAACTGCCTTCTTGAATGGAAATCTAAAAAAGAATGTTTTTATGTCCCAAACTGAAGGATTTTCTATGAAAGGACATGAACATAAAGTATGCAAACTTGTGAAGTCTTTGTATGGCCTCAAACAAGCACCACGAGCCTGGTATGAAAAAATAATTGAGCATCTTCTGAAACTCAACTTCAATCATTTTGATCTTGATGATGCAACTTTATTTGTCAAGAAAGTTGGCAAGATAGTTGTATATCTTGTGGTATATGTAGATGATCTTTTAATGATAGGGAATAATGAAAGCTACATTGCATCCATAAAGAAGGAATTGGGAAAAAGTTTTGAAATGACTAATTTGGGCTATGTTCATTACTATCTTGGCATTGAAGTAACCCAACATCCGAAGTCCATATTTCTTTCTCAAAAGAAATACATTGGAGATCTGTTGAATAGGTTTGGCATGACAGAATGCAATCCTCTTACTACTCCAGTGGAACAAAACTTAAATCTCACATCTATTGAAGGAAAATAATTTGAGGATACAACAAAGTATAGACAGCTTGTAGGAAGTCTCAACTACCTAACTACTACCAGACAAGACATTTCATTTGCTGTTGGAATCCTCTCCAAGTTTATGCAAAAGCATTGTGAGGGACATTGGTCTGCTGCAAAAAGAATTCTAAGGTACTTGAAGGGAGCTGAAGACTTTGGAATCAAGTATACACAGGTGGACGACTTCAGATTGATTGGATACTCTAATTCAGACTTCGATGGAGACAAAAAAACTAGGTTATCTACTTTAGGATATGCTATGAGTCTTGGATCAGGAGCTGTCTCCTAGAGATCACGAAAACAATCAATTCCAATAGATTCGACAACAGAAGCAGAATACGTGGTAGCAGCTAAAGCAACAAAAGAAATTGTGTGGCTCAAGAAAATTCTTGAAGATTTATAGGTAAAACAAGTACAATCAACTCCACTCATGATTAACAATACCTCTGCAATAAAGTTGGCCAAGAACCAAAAGTTCCATGATCGAATGAAGCACATCAATACTAAATATCATCTGATTCGACATCATGTTGAGGCCAAAACAATCCATCTCCGTCATTGTTCCACAAACGAGCAAACTGTAGACATATTCACCGAAGCACTTGGAAGAGAAGAGCTTGAATGATTCAGAATGATGCTTGGACTCACCAACATCCCTTCAGATTAAGGGGGGTAATGTTGACACCTAATCCTCGTGATTGGGTGAATATAATATAAATAGATAAATAAATAATATGAACAATCATCGGGAAACTAACTGAACAGTCTCTCCCTCATGTATTTAATGAAGACCTACCTAAAGGAATAAACACGAATCATTTTTTCCTTAAGGAGTTACTGCCTAGCCTGACACTCTTCATTCTAAAACAATATTGCACTTTCTAATTCAGATTCTGCTATTCATTTACAGTTGTGATTGTTGTTCATTTAACTATGGTTCACTTACAATTGCGATTGTTATTCATTTAACCGTTGTTCAATTATAACTACAATTGTTGTTCCTTTATACTTGTGGTTAATGTCCATTATGCTAGAATAAGTTTACTGATTCAATTACTCTATAGTCGTTGTGTGTTTACACTTAATTAGGTTTGTTGTTCCTTTATTAGTTAAAGATTGTTGTTCAATTCATTTTGGTTAAGATTGCTGCTCAATTCAGTTCTATAGATTAAGCTTTGTTGTTCAACCTTTTCAATAGATTTAGTTGCTATTCTTTTTCTGCTAATCGAATTGTTATTTCCGGTATTTTCTTTAGTGTGGATAGAAAGATCTACAACTGTGATCTACAACTGTAATGAACATTGACTACTGCTGTCTAAGTTCTCAGATTGGGGGTCTTGTCTTTGATTGATTTTCATTTACATCAGTTTACAGGGGAAAGAGTTATCATTGCTGAATCCACGACTAATGGTTGCTAAATATTCGATTTAGTTACAGAGCATTTAAGTTTCTTGCCATTACAATTAGATTTTGTTTCCAACATTGATTTACTTTTGTAAGCACTATACTGTAAACATTACTCTTGAACAAGTGACCACCTCAGATTGAGTACACTCTTGAGATAAAAAATCATGCCTGGATTGATAATTAATGTAGTGTAAATAGGGGTTAAAAAGACACCTTTTATCACTCAACATTTTGGCGCCATTTCCGGGGAGAGTGTAGCCATTTGTTTCTTTTGAAAAGAGAGTAGTGTGAGTACCTGCTAGGAGAGAGTTGGGTTTTAAAAACAGAAGGTAAGAACTTGCATATGGAGCATGTAACAACCCTGCTCCCTTGCCTGCTTTCCTACAGATTTGTTGATTATTTTGGGTAGAAATAAGTATTTGATCTATGTGCATGACTAAGCAGAAAAAGCCTGAAAAGAATCCAAAACCACTACCCAAACCTGATAAAGCTAAGGGACTGGTGACCCTTGGCCGATCAACCTTTATAGACGATATCATTAAAAAAGCAGATTCTCAGCCATCAGTAGGCCCTAGAAAAGCTACTTCTAGACAACCAATTAGCTCCCTTTGAGCCACAGAACCACCATCCGTAGCCTTTGCTGAGGTGCACAACCAAACAGAAGAGCAAGATTTTCAAGAAATTGAGAATTCTAGCCCAAAATTGTTACAAGAAGGGAACCTTAGTAATCTCTGTGAAGGAGGAGGAGAAACAAGAGAAATAGAAGAACCAAGATCTCCTCTTGGAATAGTTCAGCCACTAAACAACTCAGATAAGGGAAGTACTGTCAAAATCATCCATAACAAAGTTGAAGAACCTGAAGAGCTAAGATCCCCCTAGATATTAGTTCAGCATGGAACTCTCATCATCCCAGACCAAGGAAGTGTTCTTAAGGCCATTCCTACTCCTTCTAGTCAGCCTAGGAATAACCCCCTTGAAATCCCAGAAGGATATTAGCACATATATGATCAAATGGCTCAGAACTAGCAAACACCTCAAACCTCCACACTACAATATCCCATTGTAGATATTGTAGTTAATGCACCTATGAAGGCCATTCCTATCTAGCATATTCCTACATTCCATGTCCTAACATTGGAAGATCCAGACACATTTTTGTTTGAATTCGATGTATTATGCCGGGGGTATGACTATACCACCAATCCCCAAAAGCTAAAATTATTTCCCTCTACATTAAAAGGAGCAGCTTTACGATGGTTTATGGGGTTAGGTGGAGGTGTTATAAATGACTGGGATCAAATGAAAGGTGATTTTCTAAAGAAATATCAGGATTATTGTAGGTCTAGAGAATTAAAGGATGAAATATTTTAGATGGTAGCCAGACCTAATGAGACACTAGAAGAATATGTTGAACGTTTTCAATATAATATTCAGAGATCTCCTTATGCATCATTACCCTTACCTAACAATGTGTAAAAAACGACATTAATTAAAGGGATGAAGGAACAATGGGTTGAAACACTAAATATTATGCGAAAAGGTGACATCTATCAAGAAAATTTTGCTAGCATTATTGATTTATGTATCGGGAGTTCAAGAGGCAGTACAAGGCTAAAACCAGTGAAACATGACATGCTCACAAGGGACACAAGATCTCTGGTGCAGGAGTAACCTGCACAGAAATCGGGAATTTACTGGAGAATTTCAAAACTGATATATTTGGGACTTTGACAACACAACTCGATATTATGCAAGCTAAATAGAAAGAAGCAGAAGCAAAGAAAAACCTAGCAATATTCTACCCCAGATGCAGAAAGAAACATGACCATAAAGAGTGCCCACTATATGCAGTTCAAGTCTGCGATATTTGTATAAAAGATCACTCCACAGAGAACTGCCCCTCACCCCTGGGTTTGAAGGCAGTGTACAAAGAAGTGGAGGAAGAATCTGAACTAGTGTACCTACTCAATCAGTGCTGTCAATGGCAGCCACAACAACCAAGTATGCCCTCGGATCCATATTCTTATTTTCAACCTCCGTAATATCATGCTCAACAATATAATACAATGTGGCAAAATCAGCCACCCTTTCCAAGTTGGTCACAACAACCATTTCCTTCATCACCATGGCCAAATCAAATAAGCCAAACTAATTGGCCAAACATTCCCTACTCTCCACCATGTTGGAAAAACAATGCATATCCAATACAGTGGTCCCCTTCCACTCCATAGAGTCAACCCTATCAGTCAAACTGGTAAAGAAAGATGAATCATCCAGCTAAAACCATCCCTCTCCCTCAACCCACATTGCCAACGCCATATACACTACAACAAAATCCTCAATCCAAATTAAGACTGCAACTCCAAGCCTAACCCAACCCGAACCCTAATAATAAACCTGTTCAATCTATTCAAATAATCGAAACATCAGAACTAGAAACCAACATAAGGGAGTGCAACAACCTTCAATTAAGGTCTGGGCACATAATAGAAACTAAGGGAGGTGAAAATGCTCAAGTTGAAAATCCCATACCTACAGAACAACCACTACAAGAAGAGCATGTGGTCAGACAACAAACTCACAACCAAGCAACCATGTCTTCTCCCCCATTCCCAGAACGATTAATCATACCACGCCCTATAGAACATCCTTACTTTAATCTTCTGAGAGAACTAATAAATTTGTGTATAAAATTCCCACTCCTCCAAGCTATAAAAGATATCCCAATATATGCAAAAACCATCAAAGAGTTATGTATAAGAAAGCCAAAGAGGAGAATAAAAACTAACCCAACCGTCCAAGTGGTTGGCACCCTATCTGATATGTTATCAGGAAGAGAAGCACTTGTCAAATATGAAGACCCAGGGAATCCTATAGTGACGGTGCAAATCAATGGACAAACCTTTTCAAATGCCCTAGTTGATTTAGGGGTTGAAATTAATATTTTAACAACCATCTCTTGTCAAAAACTTGGCATTACATCAATGGAACCAACCTCCACCTTATTGGAACTAGCTGACCGATCGGTAGTTAGGCCAGAAGGTACACTACACGATGTAATGGCATCCGTAGATTCCTGGGAATACCCTGCCAACTTTCTGATAATCAACCCCAAAAACGAACTCAATGGACACCCTTTAATCTTAGGTAGACCTTGGCTTGTGACTACTGATGCTTACATTGGATGCCGACAAGGTAGTATGACTATAACTAGAGGGAGTAATATCAAGAATCTAGCTCTATACCCTCCAGCCCAGCCAAGTTTAACAATAATGAAAACTAACAAACAACTTGTATCATATCTCAGAGAAAACATTAGGTCCCCATTCACCATATAAAATGCCCTCGATTTTAAAGACCAAACAGAGGATGACGCTATTAACAACTTCACTAAACAATCTGAATCCAGAAACCATGTACAATGTCACATGATAGAGGCAGCATTTGACAATGAACTAGAAGAAGATCCCCTCAAAGACACTCATGATCAATCAATACCCACTACCTCTGTTTCAAATAGAAAAACTATAGAGATTGAGCTAGGAAAAACCTTGAACATTAACAAAAACCTGGCTCCTGAACAAGAAGAAAAGTTGGTCCAACTATTGAGAAAATATAAGGAAGCTTTTGCATGGGATTATTCGGACATGAAGGGAATTGATCCCCAGCTATGTATGCACCACATTTATACAGAAAAGGATGTTAGACCCATTCGCCAACCCCAACGGAGACTCAACCCTCACCTGAAAGATATTGTGAAAGATGAGTTACAAAAACTTTTAGATGTAAACTTTATTTATCCAATCTTTGCTAGCAAGTGGGTCTCTCCACTAGTAGTGGTGCCAAAGAAGAATGGAAAATGAAGGATTTGTGTAGATTATAGAGAATTAAAGAAAGCAACCCAGAAAGACCACTTTCCCCTTCCATTCATTGATCAGGTATTAGACACATTAGCAGGAAAGAAATTATTTTCTTTCTTGGATGGCTTCAGTGAACACAATCAGATTCAAATTGCCTCTAAAGACCAAGACAAAAGAAATTTTCTCGGTCCTTGGGGAACATTTGCTTACAGAGTCCTACCCTTTGGCCTATGCAATGCCCTTGCCACATTTCAGAGGGCCATCCTCAACATCTTTTTATATTTAATAAATGAAGGGCTCGAAGTATATATGGATGATTTCACACCATATGGAGATGATTTTTAGCTAGCACTAGACACATTGGAAAAGGTGCTGTAATGATGTATTGCCACCAAGCTCTGCTTGAGCCATGAAAAGTGCTATATGATGATAACCGAAGGGCTCATCCTAGGTCATTATATCTCAGCAGCTGGAATATAGGTAGATCCGGCCAAAATTCAAATAACTTTGTTAATACCTACTCCTACCACACATACAAAGGTACACAGTTTTCCAGGATTTCCTTGTTATTATAGTAGATCCATAGAGCATTTTTCTCAAATCACTGCACCTCTATACACAATGACAGGGAATGTTGATTTTATTTGGACAGATAAATGCGACCATGCTTTTGAGGATCTGAAAAAGCTTGCGTCAACAACCCCAGTGCTCAGAGGCCCAAATTGGGATCTGCCATTTCAAATTTCATCGGATGCCTCAAACATAGCTATTGGAGCAGTCCTTGGGCAGAAAGAAGACAAAAAACCATATGAAATCTCTTATATTAGCAAGAATTTGTCTCTTGCTGAGATAAACTATACCGTAACTAAAAGGGAATTTTTAGTTGTAATACATGTTGTAAATAAATTTAGGCATTATATCACTGGATATCCTGTTGTTTTATATACAGATCACTCTGCCATGAAATACTTAGCAAATAAACCTGTTACAAATGGTAGAGTAACAAGATGGTTGATTTTATTGTAGGAATTTCACATCACAATAAAAGATTGACCTGGGAAAGAGAATCCTATAGCTGACTTTCTCTCACGAATGCCGAAGCCAGCAGACACAGCAGCAATCGAAGATCAATTCCCAGATGAACATTTGTTTGTTGTTACTGTCAAGACACCCTGGTATGTTGATGTTGCAAATTATTTAGCAGTAGGCAAATTACCAAAGCATCTAACCCCCAATGAACGAAAACAGATTGTGCAACGTAGTACTTGATTTTCTTGGATTGGGGGCTACCTATTTCATACAGGGGCAGATATGCACATCAGAAGATGCATCCACGAAGATGAAATATTTGACATTTTGAAAGCTTGTCATGACGGACCATGTGGCAGACATTTTGCAGATCGCAGGACCGGTCACAAGGTTTTGCAAACAGGTTATTATTGACCCACAATCTTTAAAGACACTAAGAAATTTTTTCAAGCCTGTGACAGTTGCCAAAGAGCAGGATGCCTTGGACAGTCCGATGAAATGCCTTTAAACCCACAGTTAGTAATTGAACCATTTGAGCGTTGCACACTCAATTTTGTTGGTCTGATCAACCTATCATCAAATCAAAAAACATATATTCTAGTAGCAACAGAGTATATTACCAAATGGGTTGAAGCAGAGGCACTTCCAAAAGCTACAGAGGAATCTGTGATTCATTTCCTATTCCAAATATTTGTACGATATGGCCTCCTGAGGGACATAATCACGGATGGAGAACCATAGTTTGTAGGTAATAAAATCACTGCAACATTAAAAAATTATCACATTCAGCACAAAATTACCACTCTGTATCACCCATAGGCAAATGGCCAAGTAGAGAGCATGAATAAAGTGATAGAGGCAATATTGACAAAAACCATTGCATCATACAGGTGTGATTGGGCTTCAAGATTGTTGGAGGCCTTGTGGGCATACCGAACAACATGGAGAAATACCACCAGCCATTCACCATATCAGCTAGTATTTGGAAAAGAACCCATCTTTCCAATAGAGTTCGAAATACAAACATTAAGAACAACATAGGAGATCGGTCTGAATTTAAATGAGGCCCAGACTAACAGATTACAACAAATTAACAAGCTAGATGAAATTAGGCTCTCTTCTCTTCAACACACTGCATTAATTCAACAACAAAGAGAAAATGGCAGGATGCCCTGATTAAAAAGAAAATCTTCCATGAAGGAGATTGGGCACTCCTATATGATTCCAGGTTTCAGGATTTTCCACGAAAACTTCAGACTCGATGGCTTAGACCATATGAAATATAGAAAGTGCATGACAATGTCACCATTAATTTGACTACTATTGACAGATCTGGACATACCTTTAAAGCAAATGGCCACCGAGTGCGACTGTACCATAAACTGCTTACTCAGAAATCCTTTTACCAGCAGCTACGGGAAGATTCTAATATGCACATTCTTGCTGAGGAAAATAATATTTCCTCGGCATTGGTTCACTAAATAATTCCATTGTTCTTAAATTTTGTACATAAGTTTTTCTTTTCTGCATGTATAAACTACTTTTTGTACAGATTTTTTTTTTTTTTGTTGTTGTTCCTTTCTGAAGGAACAACATTTCTACGTTTTTTCTATTCCTTTCTGAAGGAACAACATTTCCGCATTTTTGCTGTTCCTTTCCGAAGGAACAACACTTTCGAATTTTGTTGTTCCTTTCTGAAGGAACAACATTTCTACATTTTTGTTGTTCCTTTCCGAAGGAACAACATTTTTGCATTTTTGTTGTTTCTTTATAAAGGAACAACACTTTCGGATTTTGCTGTGCCTTTCCGAAGGAACAACATTTCTACATTTTTGTTGTTCGTTTCCGAAGGAACAACACTTTCACATTTTGTTGTTCCTTTCCGAAGGAACAACATTTCCGCATTTTTGTTGTTCCTTAAGGAACAACATTTCCACATTTTTGTTGTTCATTTTCAAAGGAAAAACACTTTCGCATTTTGCTATTCTTTTCCGAAGGAACAACATTTCTGCATTTTTGCTGTTCCTTTCTGAAGGAATGACAATTCTGCATTTTTTTTGTTCCTTTCCGAAGGAACAAAATTTTTGCTTCTTTGTTGTTCCTTTCTGAAGGAACAACACTTTCACATTTTTGTTGTTCCTTTTTGAAAGAACAACACTTCTGCAAGATTGTTTTGTCGTTCCTTTTAAAGTAACAACCCTCCTTCACATTTTTTCTTTCTGTCGTTCTTTCCGAAGGAACAACAGTTTCGATTTCAGATTATTTTAGGTTGTTCTGCCAAAGGATCGATATTTTATTTCACATTTGCTTTATTTGCTGTTTCGTTTGAGGAACAACTACTATTCCTCTTAAGGAACAACAATTTCAAGTGCATTTTTTTCTTTTGTTTGTTGTTCCTCTTAAAGGAACCACGGTTTTACGTGCAGATGTTTTTTTGCTGTCCCTCTTAAGGAACAACAGCTATTCCATCTAAGGAACAACACTTTTTGAGTGCATTTTTGTGTGTGTTTGTGTGTGTGTTTCTTAAAGAACATCATTTAGAGGACTCTTGTGAATGATGTTTCACTGTTTATGATCCCTTTAAGGCACAGGTATACACTTATGCAAGAACACAAAACTAGAGGATACTGAAATCATCAAACCAAAGAAAAATCATTATCTTTATAGAAATTGCTTTGTATCGATAAGAAAAAAAAGGAAATGACACAACTATTTATATCACTTTGCTATCTTTATTTTCACTAAAACCAATTTGATTGATTATTTTTATCATGTTGGTTCTTTCTTAATCTTCATAATTCTCTTTGATCATTATTATTGAATAAAAATAAGGGTATATTTTCCTCTATTGAGATGTTCAGACTTCTTCCACCATCCCTACTCTTAAGGAGTGTTGAGCCATCCTATGTATATAAATAGGAAAGTGCTATATAAGAGAAAAGAAAAAAAAAAAGAAGAGAAAAATATATATCTATATGATTACTAACATGATTTTTCAGATGAAGGATAGGGGGTCTCATCAAGAGCCAGCCTACCATGATCATAAGGAAGCAGTGAAGTGGCATTCCCACTATGGCAACCACACCAGGGATATGATCCAAGAGGCATATCAGAAAAATAAAAATGTCCTTGGAACAGGAGGTCTCATCACGAGCTGGCCTACCCACCTTTCACTCCTTCCGGTGAATGGCAATGTGATTCATCTGGTTACCAAGCCAGCACAATGACCTCCATTCTGACATCGCACAACACTTTCCTAGGCATACATAAAGGATTATGGTTCCAAGGGTGAAACAAGAAACTTTGTCAAGGTTATCAACACCTGTGGGCAACAGAGCTTTGCTGATGGTATTGAAGTCATACTTTTCATACACCAATAGTCATTATAAACCCTTTTCTTATATCTTTATCTTGATTTCAAATGAGATTATGTTGTATAACCCTTTCGAACCTCTTACACATGAAAAATCATTTATAAATCAATCATAATGGTTAAAGTGGATAATGACCGTATAAGCATTTTTACTTGCATCAGCTACCCTCTTCCCTATTTTTCGCATCATTTCATAGCATTTCCATATCTATTCGTGATTTCCATCATAAGCCTCGATTTCAGTAATCCACTGCTTTTTGTAATCATGTCATGGATATATACGTCATTCCTTTATTTTTACTGTATGACTGCAATCCAGCACGCTACTCCTTCATTTACCGGTCAAGGATGACCTATCATATTTTAGGGGGCATGGGTGACCTCTAGAATACACCGTCATATGTGTCAACTCCCTATTTGGAGGTACTATGACTCCATTAAAACTTGGAAATAGCAAGTTTACTGGTATTGATATTTCTTAATATGCACAGCTTGCTGTTCCATTGTCATTTCTGTGTTTTTGCTCTGTAAAAATTAACAGTGTGCTAAGCTTGAGCAAAATG
This sequence comes from Pinus taeda, assembly GCA_000404065.3. Lineage (NCBI taxonomy): Eukaryota > Viridiplantae > Streptophyta > Pinopsida > Pinales > Pinaceae > Pinus > Pinus taeda. Next base: position 136,587 of record APFE031320727.1, on the reverse strand, counting down.
GGAGGCAGATCAATACGCAATGAATCGTAGGTGTTAATAATCTCCAACACTGCACGTGAAATTTTAGTGAGAGCAGGATGGATTTCCTACCTTAACCGACTACAATAGTCTCATGAAACGATGGCCATTGAATTTCTACAGAATTTGCAGGAAGATCGTTCCATGGTGAGGGGGAGGCAAATAATAGTAACGGATGCTGTAATTACTAAAGTATTAGGACTACTAGCTGTTGGACCAGTATGGACCTAGAAAAAATTGAGACTTTGAGATGCCATAGCCATCTTTAGGGACGAAGGACTGAACCTTATTGTCAAAGGAAAAGGAGTCCTACCTACAACCCTAGGAGAACCATGGGTAGAATTAGCCAGAATTGTGAAAAGCTACATCACATGCGATGGGAAAAAGGATGTGGTAAGACCACACCAACTCAAATTATTAGCAGTATTAAAACAAAAATGCGCTGTAAATTTGCCTGCATATTTAAATTTTTTATTGCATGATGCTACTCAGAGCATAAGGAAATCTCGTCATACAGAAACGGTAGTAAGTTATCACATCTTAATTCGGCTAATAGTCAGTTATAGTCTCACTCAACAGTAGATTAGTTTGGAAGAATTGGTATTCTCAATAGACGGGGGATTGGCCTTACTAGCCCCGAAACGAAAAGGAACTGCTAGCACATCAATTAGACTGCAGAAACGTAGGCAGCCCTCTAGATTGAGGAGAAGCAGGGGAATGTTGGGAAGCCTCCAAGATAAGTAGCCAACCCTTAGAGATATATGACCCAGAGGATGGGCAACCCTCACAACTTGAAGGAGGGGAAACATAGAAGAAGAATTAGAAGAAGATATGGAAGAGGAACCAGAAGAGGAAGCTAAGCACTCCAGCAAGGAATAACAGGAGGAAGCAGAGCCACCCAATGAAAGCCCATTACAAAACCCTCTACAAGAAGATGAATTGGCCCAAATTTTGGCCAATTTGGGTGAGTATATCCAGCCCCACAGCCCACTCAACTTTGATATTGAGGCAAAGCAATCACAAGAACACTCTGCTCACAACAAAAGTTCATTTGAGGAGATGAATGACGAAGAAGAAGTAGAAGCATAAGCCACCCAGGAAATAGCATATAAAAACAGGGTTACCTTCCCTAAGAAACCTAATCATGAGGACGAGAACACTGACGAAGTGTTCCAAATAGAAAATATGGAAATAAGCCAGGGCGAGGGTACAATCCCTGAAGAGCAAAGCCTAGGCCCAAGAAAAGAAACAATTGTTCCTTCGATGAAGAAGACGAATGAAATCATAAGGTTGCGAAAGGAACAACAAAGGCTACTAAATGTAGTAAAATAACTCAAACAACAAATAAGGGTCCTAAAAATGGGGAGAATATCAAAAAGAACCCCTGGAACAAAGGATGCATCCACCCAAATGGAACTCCATAAAATGAAGACCAAAATATCTCAAACTAAACCCATTATCATTCAGGACCACAAGGAAAAGCATGCAGCTGTTACACATGTAGACGTCCAAATAGAAGACACACTAGTCTATAATAAGAACGACCAGACAGAGGCTTTGTCTTCTAGCGTCACGGCCGACTGGATAGTTCATGAGAACGAAATGCAGACTATAGGAACTGGATATCGGAATGAGAATATCCCACTAGATCTTCAGCCCAAAAATGTTTTGATGGACAATGATCCTAGGATAGTGAGACTTCAAGAGGATCTGGCACAGGCCCAACAGACTATAGAAAAGGTCACAGAAGAAACCGTTCCTTAGGAGAAATATCAAAAGTTACAGCAGCAAGTAAAGAACATCAATGCATCGAAGAATGAGGCCTCCAATAGATGTCGAAAGGCAGAGGAAAAAGTTGAAAAGGTAACAAATAAGATAAAATCAATCATAATTCGAATGGATGCTCTCCGTTCTCTATATACTGATGTTCTAGCATGTAGGACACTTGCCAAAAATTATGGTTTGTTTTTGATAGAAAGGTATTTAAATTTAAAAATTAAGGTTGTCAAGGCAAGGGTGCCTATAGAGTTAGAAGCTATTAATGATTTTATAAACCATTGTAAACATTATGGGGTGAAAGTCCAATGATTGCTATGTGAGTTTTATTTGCATAATTTTGTGTTGGAGGATGAAACAGAAAATAATCCCAGTCCTTTTGTGGGTGATATCCAGCTTCAGGCATTCATCTCTTTTGCTGTTAACTAGATAAAGTGGCTCAAGGCCTATAAAACCTTTCAGAGACAAGAAAACGGGTTATACCTTTGGGTAAGGGGTGAACCAAAAAACCCATTACAACTGTGGGATAAATATAGAAGCTTAGTGAGAAAGAAGGGTGTGATACAGACATTGGGACCCATTCACAGAGCAGTTGTCTAGCAAGGGGTAGAATACTTCCTATCCATCAAAGACCTTGCCATAGTAGTAGCTAAACTTCGATGGAAGACTTCTGATCGAAATGTGTAGGACAAAGAGCCATTCAATTATGAAAATTTTAAGTTAGTTGTTGATTTCCTGGTTACTTATAGTAACCTCATCTTGAGAGAAGGCTCATATTGGCTATGTTGTAGGTTTCAAAGTCCAATTATCTGGTATCCTGCAGTAGGGTATAAGGCCCTATATGAATTGCCTAAAGGCCAAACAGGGCGTATTTTTGAAGTTTTAGCTACACATCATGGTTTTAGACCACTTCATGAAAATCCCTCTCCAACCTATTCCCTAACTGCCTTACATGTAAATTACAATGTTTTCATGAGGGCATGAAAAAGGCTAAGCAGGGGGGTGTGTTGAGTGATGGAAAAGGTATGTATTTACCATTTATTTCTTTATCTTTTACTTTGAATCATAACTCCTTTGAATTCTAAGATGGTAATATGTTAAAGAATTATGAGAGAATTAAGGAGATTTGTGATTGACACAAAATAACTAATTATTGTCCTTTTCTATACAGAAAGTGAAGGAAATAGAAAATCACTATTTAGGAGGAAAAGACAAAGCAGAAGCAATTGTTGTCCCTTCGACAGGAAGCTGTATCTAGATGAGGAGATCAAGATCAAAGCTCATGGTCTAGGAAAAAGAAGAGATAATGCAGCATCAGTGCAAGAAGAAAAAACGATAAATTGGATATCAAAGATATAGCGAATCCCTCAGGATCCTTTGATCTTGAGGGATCATTGCTTCAAGACTTATCTGTATTCTTGATACTTCCGCCTAGCCATTATAAAAAGGGACAATGATGGTAGCCCAGGGGGTGAATATTATTATCAATTTGTAGAACTTACTGTTGTAATCTCAACTTTTATCATCGACTCTCTTTGAAGAGTAATAGCTGTAACTCTGTCATATATGATTAATATATAACTCAGTTGTTGTTCCATTATCTGATCTTGGAATAAACACAGCAGTGCTTCCCTAGTGGCTAAGGGCCTGGCCCTAGTGGATCCACTTGCTTCTTGTATCACTATTTTACAATTACAGTCATGTTTGGTTTGATTTCCTTTGCATTTCCTTAACTCGCTTTATTTGGTAATCTTCTATTTTTGAACATTTCACTGAATTTCTCTGTTATATCGAAATCTTAATTGGATAGCAAGATTATTATTCACAACTTAAAATGTCATGTTGTTCATTCTAAAACAATATTGCATTGTCTAATTCGGATTCTGTTGTTCATTTACAGTTGCGATTTTCAGCTAACTACGGTTCACTTACAATTACAATTGTTTTTCATTTAATTTTCGTTCAATTATAACTGCAATTGTTGTTCCTTTATACCTGTCAATAATGTCCATTATGCTAGAATAAGATTACTGATTCAATTACTCTATAGTCATTGTTTGTTTACACTTAATTAGGTTTGTTGTTCCTTTATTAGTTAAAGATTGTTGTTCAATTCATTTTGGTTAAGATTTCTGCTCAATTCAGTTCTATAGATTAAGCTTTGTTGTTCGACCTTTTCAATAGATTTAGTTACTGTTCCTTTTTTGCTAATCTAGTACTTGCTTTAGTGTGGATAGAAAGATCTACAACTGTAACAAACATTGACTGCTACTGTCTAAGTTCTCAGATTGGGGGTCTTGTCTGTGATTGATTTTCATTTACATCAGTTTACAGGGGAAAGAGTTATCATTATTGAATCCACAACTGATGGTTGCTGAATAATCGATTTAGTTACAAAGTATTTAAGTTTCTTTCCATTACAATTAGATTTTGTTTCCAGCATTCATTTACTTTTATAAGCACTATACTGCAAACATTACTCTTGAACAAGTGACTTCCTCAGACTAAGTACACTCTTGAGATAAAAAAATTGTGCCTGGATTGATAATTAATGTAGGGTAAATAGGGGTTAAAAAGACACCTTTTATCACTCAACATAATGTTTCGTTAATACACTCAAATCCACCCTCAAATCTGAAAGTTATCAAAAAAATTTCTTTCAGAACATCCCATTATTCGGTTCCGTGTCGCAACTCTATTTCTAGATACCATTTCATTAGAATCATATCCAAAGTGTGGCCAAATATATGAACCCATTTTGGCTGTGGTTCTTCCCCTCATGCTTTCATCCATCAAGCCAGATGCTCATGTGAATTTTCCTTCCCTATATATTACTTCGTAATGTAGGTATTGACCTACCCAAACAGTAACTTCATCATCCATTGATATTCCTTGAAATATGCAAAGTTGTTCTTATGTGTACCCCACCATCTTATAGGTGTAATTCTCAGTATGACGTATATTTCTTGGAACCTATGTTCCTTAGGTACATCCCTTTTAAATTTATCCATAAATAAATTGACATCTTCTAGACCATCATAATATGGTAATTTGTGTACCTAAGTGGATATTTGTCATAGTGACTTAGTAATCCTATTGCATCGCAATGACGATACATCATGCAACTTGTTCTGCCAATGCTTGAGCTCCTCATTAGAATATAAATTGCAGGATTTTTCCTTCTCCCATGTAATTCACCCATCTTCCATAGAGTTGATCCAATCTTCATCCCGCATAGTAAGCTTATATATTTACTCAATATCGTCCTCCTCAAAATAATCATGGATGGGTTCAGTATAACGCGCACCTTCTGCTAGATCTGATGGGACAGTAACCCTTAGGTCCTTCTTTTCAAATTTCATACAACGCTTCTTAAGGTTGATGACTACATCCATATCAAATTCCCAATGAATTCCAAGCAGCATTGGGTATGGGTTATTTTCATCCACTATTTCGATCACTTCAAAATCAACTATGGCACACTCCCCTTCAATATCCACAATCACCCCATGTAGGCACCCCATAGGAATAATCTTTTTCTGATTTTCCATTCTTATTTGGATTGGGGACCACTGTAATGTTGATATTCCCATTATTTCCTAGGTTTTCTTTGGCAGAACATTTGCGTCAAACCCTAAATCAAGGATTACTTGGTCCATTTCAAATTCTCCAATCTGGAAAGTCAATCTCTTTTCATAGCCAGTCCTTTTCTTACCTTTGTCCACCTTATGTACCGTGCACTATTCCGACAGTGACTTATTCTTTCCAGTCCAATTATCTGTCAACTCTTGTAGTCCCTTTACTGTGTTTTGGTCCCTCAGGAGCTTCATGTAGGTCTGTAAGAAATTTGCTAACACTCATGGATCTGTTTCTTGCACAGTACTAACTCCTTCATGTTTCTTCATGCGCGTACTTTGAATCCTTGATGTAGAAGCTCTTTCATCTTTGATGCTCCCTTTTTCTTCCATAAACATTTCCTTTACTTTATTCACACCGAATCTAGACTCCTTGTTAGTAGCCTTGCGAATGCATACATTTTCCTCTGGTTATTTCCATTTATCCTCCCTAGTATCTATGCCGCTACGCTCGATGATATTAAGACTAGGACCCTCTTCACACGATTCTAATCTCACCATTTGGATGTTCTGAGTAGACTATTGAGTCTGAGTGTTCTCTTTTTACATCATTACAATGAGAATAAGACAATATTCTATGACATGATCAAACTGTCGACAATATTGACATGAAGTGTGCATTGGATTCCGACAATCTCGCGCAAAGTTACTTGGTTCTCCACAATTGTAAGAAATGATCTAGCCATGAACTCTTCCATCTCCTCCTCCTCGTCCTCCTCCTCGTCCTTGAAATCCTCCGCGCATTGCAGCTGCACCTTGTTCCTGAGGATGTGCCTCCATTTGTACTCTATACGTTGGTGTTCATTCCATCATCAATTCATAACTTCGGCAATTGCGCTTTGTTGGCATTATGATTCTGGTATGGCTCTATGATACAGATGTTGTACTTGATGGCAACACCCTCAAGTGGCAACGCACTGATCAGGCTCTTAAAATGTTAGAAATTAAGAAGTACGCAGGAGAATAGTTCAAAAGGTGCGTACCCACAGGTACGCCGTGAAGGGATTGCGGCCGCACACGCAGGTCACCCATTCAGAAGGTGCGTACCCCCAGTTCACTTACTTCAAGGTAGAGAAGCGCGCTCATGTGGGGTTTCTTATGTTTGGCCCATGGTATTTAGCCCGCCGTTCTTGATTCTATGGTTTTGGCCCATGGTATTGCTTTATATTATTATTATTATTGAGCCCCATGTTTTTGGGCCCCTTGTATTGGTTATCTATGGTATTGATCCATGATTTTAGGAAGAGCTTGCCTATATAAAGCAAAGGAGATCACTTGGCTATACATCTTTTGCAAATTGAATATCTTAAGATCTGAAATATTGGGTTATCTTTTTCAAAAGCGTGATCTATATAAAGTGAAGTTGAAAGCGAATCTAAGAAGGGTGATCTCTCGAGCGCATGATCAGATCTGAGCATTTGTGGTACACTGGGGGACTGCCATTTCAGCCCTAATCATAGGTACGCTGGTCATTAACGGTGCAAGTGCGTGGGTACGCAGAGAAGAAGAAGGAGAAGTGCGTGGGTACGCAGAGCAGAAGAAGGCGCAGTGTGTGGGTACATAGCGCGACAGAGGTTCAGGTGCGTAGGCACAGGGAAAGTACGCGACGCTTCAGAAGCCGCAGGTGCGTAGGTACGCGGCTCGATAACATCTGTGGGTGCGTGGCTACAGTAGAAGTACGCGGCGCGATAGTATCTGTGGGTGCGTGCCTGCAGTAACAGTACGCAGCTCAATTAAAGAAACAGTGCGTGGGTACGCGGTGTGGCAGAAGGGTCTTTGCGGGTATACGCAGGGAAGCAGAAGGTGAAGTGCGTATGCACGCAGACCAGAGAAAGAAAATTCGCGTATCTGTCTT
>APFE031320727.1:107471-122398 GCA_000404065.3 Pinus taeda | reverse complement strand
TCATGCATTCAAAGACCAAGCACATATCGATCAAGTATCATTTTCTCCGGGAACAAGTGCTTGAACAAAAGGTCAAGTTGGAGTATGTTCCTTCTAAGGAAAAAGTTGCTGATATACTCACCAAACCACTACCCAGGGAGACTTTTGAATACCTCAGGCAAAAGCTTGGGGTTGTTGATGCATCATCTTGTTGTTGAAGCTCATCTGTTGGTTGTATGCGAGGTCTATACATGGTATATGCGTACATTTTCTGGTTTATGGATTGGTTGCAGATCAATGGCACAGGTGCAGGGGGAGCACATATAATGCATTGTTGGCATTATGGGAGCATAGAAGGAGAACATGGATGCTGATCTAAACATGGCTGAAATATGTCTCTATCTCTTTCATGGTCGTTTATGGTGTTTGGTGGATTATGGTTCTTCTTTGTAGATCTGGTTCATACTTAGGGGGAGCATGTTCTTAGGGGGAGCATAACCATTTGCCCTTGATGTCAAAGGGGGAGAATGATGTAGACCTTGAGGTTGCCATCAAGTCCAAAGGGGGAGATTGTTGGCATTATGATTCTGGTATGGCTCTATGATACAGATGTTGTACTTGATGGCAACACCCTCAAGTGGCAATGCACTGATCAGGCTCTTAAAATGTTGGAAATTAAGAAGTACGCAGGAGAATAGTTCAAAAGGTGCGTACCCGCAGGTACGCCGTGAAGGGACTGCGGCCGCACATGCAGGTCACCCGTTCAGAAGGTGCGTACCCCCAGTTCACTTACTTCAAGGTAGAGAAGCGCGCTCACGTGGGGTTTCTTATGTTTGGCCCGTGGTATTTAGCCCGTCGTTCTTGATTCTATGGTTTTGGCCCATGGTATTGCTTTATATTATTATTATTATTGAGCCCCATGTTTTTGGGCCCCTTGTATTGGTTATCTATGGTATTGATCCATGATTTTAGGAAGATCTTGCCTATATAAAGCAAAGGAGATCACTTGGCTATGTATCTTTTGCAAATTGAATATCTTAAGATCTGAAATATTGGGTTATTTTTCAAAAGCTTGATCTATATAAAAGTGAAGTTGAAAGCGAATCTATGAAGGGTGATCTCTCGAGTGCATGATCAGATCTGAGCATCTGGCTATCGGTGGCACACTGGGGGACTGCCATTTCGGTCCTAATCAGAGGTATGTAGGTGATTAACGGTGCAAGTGCATAGGTACGCAGAGAAGAAGAAGGAGAAGTGCGTGGGTACGTAGAGAAGAACAAGGAGAAGTGCGTGGGTACGCAGAGCAGAAGAAGGCGCAGTGCGTGGGTACGCAGCGCGACAGAGGTTCAGGTGCGTAGGCACAGGGAAAGTACGCGGTGCTTCAGAAGCCGCAGGTGCGTAGGTATGCGGCGCGATAGCATTTGTAGGTGCGTGGCTACAGTAGAAGTACGCAGCGCGATAGTATCTGTGGGTGCGTGCCTGCAGTGACAGTACGCAGCGTGATTGAAGAAACAATGCTTGGGTACGCGGTGTGGCAGAAGGGTATCTGCGGGTATACGCAGGGGAGAAGAAGATGAAGTGCGTGTGCACGCAGACCAGAGAAAGAAAAAATGTGTATCTGTCTTAAGACCTTTTGTTGGCTGAATTGTTCTGTTGATAAGGTGTTCTGGGTTTAGTTTGCTGTTACTGTTGATCTGGTTACTGCAGTTGACTGGGTGATTTACTTGTACTTGATGATCTCTTGATGTTTATGGATCCAGTTTGAAAATTTATGAAAAGTGGTCCTCGAAAGAAAAGAAGCAGGGGGTTGTAGCTCCCTTCCAGGAGAGACTGGAAAACGAGAGAGAGTTGTAGCTCTCTGCAGGTTGCAACCTGCGTACTGGTAAAGGACTGCACCTGTACAAAACATTTGTAAAAGAAGTTTCTAATTTGAAAGAAGATAGAGACATATTGCAGCAGGTGGTTTTCACCCACATTGGGTTTCCACCTTACATCTGGTGTTCTTTGGTGTGACTATCTATTTTCTTTGTTCATGCTTATTATTTTATGGTACTGACATGCAAAAATAATTCAAAGTGTAAATAAGGAAGATTTATTAAAAGAACTTGATAATACTGATTCACCCCCCCTCTCAGTATTATTTCCAACGTCATGACCCACAAACTTATAAAAATTACAGAATGGTTGTTGGGGAGTCTACACAAACTTTTGAAATAAATAACAATTATCTGTCATATATTTTCCTATAATCTGACAAACAACATGCCATGGTACCACTCCTATGCTTGGTCTAGTGATTTTTTCTGGCTTCAGGGGGACAGGACCTCCCCCAACAAGATAATTATGATACACCTAGAAATGGTCCTTGTTGTGGCCATGGCCTTTACATTTCAAACACCATACTTCTGCGTGGACCTCAATCTAGACTTGTTTTCCCTTTTTGAGGCTCTGTAACTCCATATGCAAGCTAGCCAACTATGACTGAATCTACTATACTCCCATATTCATATCCTGAATAGGTGAGGCTTCGAATTTCATAAAATCTCTAGTGATTCAATTTGCATTCCAATCTTCTACTACAATAGTGGCAATCTCAAATGGGGTAGTAGCAAAGAAATATACCAGTCCTTGTGTTGTTTATCCGTGATCTTCATATTAGCCTACTGGAGTAGACATTTCAACCTCTGATTGAAGTCCCACGTGGACTCATTCATCTTCTGCTGGATCTCTTGGACCTCTGTTACTGACTGGGCTTGCGACTTAGGATTCTTGAATTCATTATTTAATGCTTCCTTTGTTTCCTTCAACGTTGCATTTGGATGAGCTGTACCATACTTAATATACCAACTTAGCACTCTATCTTGCGCTTTCTTCAGGTCATCATCTGTTACATGCTGTGACTTCCACACAACATCTGCTACAAACTAAAATTATTCAGGGTCTTCTCTCCCCTGACCCTTGATTATGGGCATCTTGATAGCATTCACCATATTGACTAGTGTAGGCAGAGGCAGAGGTGGAGATGTATATGTAGGCATGTGAGGTGGAGGTGATGGTGGAAGTGGAGTGGATGGATTTGGTTTTCCCGCGATACCTTGATTTACTGTTTGTGGTACCTTGAGGCATTTTCAGAATACTACTTTCTTTGTCACTATCAGATGCTCCCAATAGAGGACTGTACTCAGCCCCTGAATCTAGATCTCTTTTGGACGTCTTTCGACTTCACATAGTTCCCATCAAGTATCTTCTAAACATTAATTTAATGGAATAACCATTTTCTTGCACAATATAATTTTAATCCAAGTTTTCAGGGACTTCAGATGCTTACCTCTTGGTCCTTTGAAAAATAGGTGTTCAGCTTTGCTATATCTAACAGACGTATCGATCGTAAACTTAGTAATGAATTTGCTCAAAATGCTATCGATCCAGTAATTGGCAGCCCTCACGATCTTGTTTTATGAAGCTTCCAGGCACCTCACTAACTCTGGAGTCCACACAATAGGGATATCCAATTTCCACGTACCTTGACTATTTGCCCATTTAGACATACATTCGTATAATTCGCATGGAAAAGAGTAGAAGAAAGTTTTGTGTTCATTTGTATATAGGTATCTATTCAACGACCCTTCCTTTGATAGGCGTAGATTCCTGATTTCCTTGGCTACAAATTCGTGCAACTTCTGATCTATCAACTTCTCGATCTCCTTCTTAATTGGGAACCATTTATTTGACATCACAAATTCCTCAGATAGATCCCACTCCTAGCAACAAAAACATTTACTGAATTGAGGGGATCTAGACCCAAGTTCAAAGTTAGCTGCGCCAACAAATAAAACCCTACACTATCGTCCCTTTTGGCAACAACATGCATAGCGCAAGCTACAATCTCATCTAAGGCAGTCTTGGGGGATTGAAAAAACCAAGTTTCTGCATCCAGAGGTCTATGTCATGTGTTTCTATTACTCCTAAGGATTTATACCTATCTTTGCAAACCCTAACCCTTGAAACATAGAAATTATAGCAACTTATAGATAACAGATATAAAATCTTTGCTAAGTGTTCTAAACATTCATAGCATCATGTAATTTCTTAGATCTACCACTTTCGCGCATTAATTAAGTAATTCCTATGATAAATGCAATAAATAGAGCACATGCATAGTAAATTTAGAAGTAAACATAAATGAACGAATGCACAGATATTGCTCCAAAATAGTCTTTATTATATTCAAATCTTCTATTATAGACTCTTTCTTCCCTGCGCACATAGTTGTAGGGGCCTGCACACTCAGCTGTAGACTTACCAAAGTCTTCACACAAACAATTGCAGGAGCCTTCCCCTTTGCCTAAGTAAAGAAAACAAACTCTTCTGACTTATATTACTTGCCCATATATAGATATTCAATTGATATATATCCCTTATGACCCTGTATGACTCATTTTTATAGCTTCTTCCATTACAATACCATAGTCTGCGAACCATGGGAGGGTCATAAAACAACTTAACTTCTATAAAACTAATGGGTTTTGACCTTCCTAAAGCCCCTTTAACTTCTAATGACCTTCACACTCCACTACTCAAAATTCAGAGACTTTACAAAAATAAAAAAAACTATTTGTAAAATTGACCCTAGGGGACCTTGTCCCAACAGCAGTGTTGGACAATAGACAGGTAGACCATCAAGCATCGATCATTGCTATGGATGGTAAGCTTTATGATCAAGTTTTTTCTATTTTGATTGACCCTTGATTTAATTATAGTTATGTTAGTCCTGATTTGGTCAATAAGTGTGGTTTGAATAAAGAAGTGCATGCAAAATATTGGCTAGTACAATTGGGTACAGGTACAAAGAAGCGAGTTCACAATTCGGTAAGATCTTTTTCATTTGATTTGAATGGTATGCGTACCACAACAAATTTGAATTTATTACCATTGGGACCATATGGGATGTCATTGAGCATGGATTGGTTGTACCTTCATAGGACCAAGGCGGATTGTTATGACAAATTCATTGAGTGCTTGGATGACAATGGTGAACCAAGAGCCTTATAGGGAAAAAAGAAATCCAGATCAGTTAGGATGGTGACAACTATGTAGGAAAAGCATAGTTACAAAAAAGCATGTGCATTATTTTCCATACATATTTCTAGTGACAAAGGTAAGGAAGTTGAGCCTGTAGATGCTTTGAGTAGGCACCCGATTCTACAACAGTTTTAGGATGTGTTTCCTACAGAGATTTCAGAGTCTCCACCTCATAGGGAAGTATAATTTTCTATTGAGTTTGTGTCAGAGGTAGCTCCAACATTAAAATCACCTTACAGGATTAGCACACTTGAGTTGGTAGAATTAAAGTTGTAGTTGAAAGAGATGCTTGACAAGGGACACATTAGGCCAAGTGTATCACCGTTGGGTGCACTAGTATTATTTGTGAAGAAGAAGGATAGTATTCTCAGATTGTGCATTGACTACAAAAAGTTGAACAAAGTGATCAACAAGAACAAGTATATGTTGCTGAGGATTGATGACTTGTTTGATTAATTGAAGGGAGCAACGATGTTCTAAAATATTAATCTGAGATCCAGATATCATCAGGTATGCATCAAAGAGGAGGACATTCACAAGACAACCTTTTAGGCCAGATGTAGGAATTATGAGGTTATTGTAGTTCCATTTGGTTTGAATAATGCTCCAACTACCTTTATGTGTTTGATGAATAGTGTGTTGCATCCCTATTTGGATAAGTTTGTTATTGTATTCATTGATGATATATTGGTATATTCAAAAAATGAAGAAGAGCATGTCGAAGACTTTGCAACAGTACTGAGATTGTTGAGAGAGCATTAGTTGTATGCTAAGCTCAACAAGTTCAGTTTCTTTCATAATGAAGTCCACTACTTGGGACATGTGGTTTCCAAGTGTTGTCTTAGGGGTCCTGACCCAGGTTCAGGGTTAGTTGCGCCAACAAACAAAACCCTACACTATTGGCCCTTTCGGCAACAACCCACATAGCATAGGCTTCAGTCTCACTCGAAGTAGTATGGGGGGGTGTTGGAACCAAGTTTCTGCATCCTTAGATTAGTGCAATGTCTTTTAGCACCCTAGATCTTCCTTCACATAGATCTATAAGCCCTTAGGGCTCGGTATTGCAACTCTATCCAACAGCCTTTAGACCTTCACAAAGGTCTACAATTGGTCTTTGCAGACCCTTGACAGTCTATTCATCCACTTACGCACACCAAAAAATAGTCATAAGTCAGGGTTCACGCAGATAATCTTATGTTATTAATAAACATTCGATAATTCGTTAGGGTCTTCGTGGAATGACATAAACATGCTTGCATACATCACCTAACTGTTATTTAATAGAATCATGCATTATTAGATGAATACTTCATAAACACAACATTCATTCACAACATATATTGTAAGCGGAAATAAACAGAGATAAACGGATATACACAAAATTCTTCAATAATCTTCTTTATTGATCTCCAGTTCAGGTTTACAAACTCAAAACTATCCCGCACACTCAGTTGCAGAGCCTTTATCTCCTATCTTCCCCACTTCTCTATGCTAAGATTTCTCTTCTAGTGACCCATTACATCTTAGATTATTCTTAGTCTCTCTAAGACACACCTACTTATAGCATTTTCCATACAATCCCATGGTCTGCAGGCCACGGGTGGATCTCAAAACTGATTCAACTTTTACATAAATAAGGGGCTAAAACCCCTTCGACTCCTAACCATCTATGTGATCCTCATCCATAAATTGTGGACACTTTACATTACTTATAGCAATTACATCAAAATTTGGGTTATTTTAACCCAAAAAATGACCCAATGGACCTATTAAGTTATTGTATGTTCTATGCTTATAACAGTTTACTTCTTTTTCTTATTATATTCCATAGATTAGCAATCACATGTACATAAAGTAAAGTGCAGATAGAACATTAAATGATCGACATAAAACAATCCAAGACAAGAGACACAAGATGTGGCGGCTAGCCAAGGACAAACCCCACAATGTGTGGGGAAACCCTTTGATCAAATATTATTTTATATTCAATAATTCAGTAGAGAGAAATAGTACAATAAATATGATTTATGTCAGCAATAGCAAACCCTAGATTAGCAGCATCAACATTAGCGGCTTCATCATCAAAATTAGGGTAGTCGATATCTCACAAACCGACCGTCGGATCAGCTTGATTCCACCACCAAAAGTTGCAGCCTTCAGAGGAGGTTCAAATGAACATACACCATATTTTAGATGAGGAGGTTTGATGGTCAACACTAGTCAAACTTTGGATCTGCAGTTGCAGCTTTAGTTTCAGCAGCTTCCTTCAAACTAGGGCAGTTGATATCTCACAAACCGACTATCGGATCGACTTTATTCCACCACCAAAAGTTGCAACCTTCAGAGGAGGTTCAAATGAACCTAAAACATAGTTCAGAAGAGGAGGTTTGATGGTCTACACTGGTCAAACTTTGGATCTGCAGTTGCAGCTTCAATTTCAATAGCTTCCTTCCACATGTGTGAGAGAGAAATTCTTTTCTGCGCAGTAGAGAAGATCCTCTTTTCTACACAGGAGAGAGAGAGAGAGAGATGTGATGAGATGAGTGAGTGAAAATGAAGAAAATTCCTCCTATATTTATACACAACTGATGATGTTTGAATAGATGCAATTGTTGGGCTTCTGAGCCTACATGAGTTGTAGGTCGGCTTGATAATAATTCCATAATCAAAATAAATTCATATCTCCATAAATAATTATCAGAATCGGATGATCTTTAGATCAATCCTACACCTCTCAGTGAGAGGAATCTAATGAACATATTATCAGCCATGAATAAGATGACCCACATGAATTTTGGCCCCAGTTGCCATTTTTAACACTCCCTCTCAACTAGGGAGAACTTCATCTGCAATCTTTCTATCGGTCGCTACTATTCGTCCATCAAATGCACTGCCCTGTACAGCCTGACCCTTGCCCTACTCTACTCTATTCTTCCTGTTCGGCTTTGTCTTGATCTACCCTGTACTGATCTATATGGCTCTGCTCTGTTATGCTCTACTCTGCTTTTGTCTGAATTATGAAGAAGAAGAAATGATCGAGGATGTATCATACTGACTCAAAGCCAGTCTTAGAGTATGTACCACTAGTCCCAGACCAGTCTCAACCAACCCAAAGTTAGTGTCATAGTGAGTACAACTCCTACCACTGGTCCCAGACCAATAACATCCTCCACTAACTCAAAGTCAACCTCAGAGTGCATACCACTAGTCCTAGACCAGTAACAACCAACTTGAAGTTAGTGTCATAGAATGTACCACTCCTACCACTGGTCCCAGACCAGTATCATTGATCCTAGATCAATGGAGGTATTCCTAGCATAGGGAGTGTGGTAGATACAATGATGCGTCCATCGGTACTACTATGGTCCCTATCTTCATTTCCCTGCTCATTGATCAAATGAGAGGTACTTCCCATGAGTCCCAAACTGCATGGGTAGGATGTCTCGATAAGAGAACTTAATCAATCTTGCCCTCACAGGAGAACACATCAATCTAGGCCACCATGGAGAACACATCAATCCAGGCCTCACAGGAGAACACATCAATCCTGCTACAATCGCCATGGAGAACACATCAATCCTGCTACAATTTGCCATTGAGAACACATCAATCCAGGTCTCACAGGAGAACACATCAGTCCTATTACAATCTCCATGGAGAACACACCAATCTAGGCCTCATAGGATAACTAGTCATCCTGCTACATAGGAGAGTGAATCATCATGTTCCACAAGAGAGTGAATCATCTTGTCCCATAAGAGAGCGAATCATCTTGTCCCACAAGAGAGAAAATCATCTTGTTCCAGTGCGCACCACTAGGGGAGGGTGAGTCACCTTGTGGTTGTATGTTGCTCCAGTAAGAACAACAAGCCCTCAGAACTCCCAGAGCTCAATGTATGCAACATGCAGGATCCTTGTACAAGGGTTTCTTAATGACTCCAAATCGTTTGGGAAAATCATATATTAGATCTTTCCTCAGGGCTTTGACAAGGTGTATCAACCTGTACATCATATTAATGCAATGGAGCCTCCTTGCTCATCAACTTACCATATCCCAGATGATGTATATCTACAAGAGCAATCAATGAATATGGGATTCCTCAATAATTGAATCCCACCTCTAGTTGTTACAGAGAATCACAGTGGTATGTCTTCAAACAGCTCACTGAAGAGCTTCCCCAACCAGGCAGCTTCATACGAAATGATACTCGTAGATATGTATCCGGTATCGGCAGTGCTTATGGAAACAAACTTCTGCTTCCTTCTCATCCATTATATGGAAGTAGAATTAAAAGAGAAACAGCACTAAAAATTGCTCCAGTGATCCTCCACACTACCTGCCTAATCAGCATTCGAATAATCATGCAGTTTCATATTTCCGACAGTGTATCTCAATCCATGAGAGATTGTGTCCTGAAGACATCTCAAAAGATTCCTAGCACCAATCTAGTGAGGCTCAACCAAATATGAGCTCACAACGCTAACTGAAAAACATATGTTCGGATGGAGCTTCACCAAGAACATCAACATGAATAAGTTTTTGAAACTCAGAGGCATTTCCCAAATCTGGTTTGACATCACTACCATATAACTTTTGAAAGTTAAGATCCTCGAGGTAGTCACAGGCTTGCAGTCCACCATACCAAATATTTTCAAAATATTCACCACATATTTTCCTTGAGATAGGAAATTTCCCTTGGCTTCTGCCACACTTCAAGTCCTTAGTTCTTCATTTCAAATTCAGAAGCCAACTCCCTCTTACATTTGTGAATGAGAGGGTATGCACCGTTAGAAAGGTCATCCACATACAACAACCAGTATGAGAGGCTTGTCATCTTCAACCTTAAAGTAAAGGTTAGGATCAGCTTCACTCCTAGTGAATCCCAGCTTCATCAAGTAGCTATCTCCAAATCCTCTCATTACCATGCTCGGGGTGCTTGCTTCAGCCCATAGAGAGCCTTCTTCAACCTGCATACATGCGATTTTCAATCATAAATCTCAAATCCTCGGGTTGCTCCACATAGACCTCTTCTTTTGATCGAACCATACAAGAACACACGGTCTTGACATTCCATCTGATGTAGGTTCCATCCTTGTGAAGCCACAAGGGCTATGATCAAGCGGATGGTCATATATCTAGCAACAGGTGCAAATATCACATCATAGTCTATACCTTCCTTCTGGGAGAAACCACAAGAAACAAAATGAGCCTTATACTATTCCATACTTCCATCTATTGCAGCTTTAACTTGTAAAGCCATTTTGAAGTAACAATTTTCTTGTCCTGGGGTCTGGGAACTACTTCCCAGACATCATTATCCATAATGGTCATAGCATCCTTCCATGCTTGATTCTTGAAAGCATCTGAGAATGATGAAGGCTCATTTTGTATAATTGTGCTCATACTGGTCAGGTATCCCTGATACCTGTTGGGTTTCTTACTTTCACAGAAGGTTCCTCAGGGTGTAGCATGTCTTTCAGCATCATTAATTATCCCCCCAAGCCATGAAGGCCTCTTCCTGGAAGAGGAAGGCTTAGGTGGATAAATAGGATCCATCGGTTCTTCCACATAAGGCATTGTTACATCATCTACCCATAGAGACAACTTCCACAATCGTATGGTGCCACACCATTCTGCTCTAGAGTATGTGGTGTAGTAGTCTCCCTCTTAATGCCAACCTCAAGTATGCTTGAGTGAACCAACTGTAATATATCGGAGGTCTTACTTAGGCTTGAGGGGAATGGTCCCCTTTTGAGCTTTCCTTCAACACATCGCAAACATACACTTTCTTTTTTTTCTACTCAGAATTCGGGCATCCCTGTTACCATATGTCTTACATCAAGTAGATCTTTGTAATGAAGGTGGGAAAACCTCCAATGCCAAAGTTCGGACTGAAGAGTTGTCACAAGATATGACACCTAGCGGACTTCCACCGACTTGATATAATGAATCAACACGAAACCCAAGAGTAAAGGCATATTTAACATTATTTTTACATATACATACCTTGCCATCGCTGAAGGTTACCTTGTAGCCTATGTCTTCCATTGCTGAGATGGACACCAGGTTCTTTCGAAGGTCAGGTGCATTTAATACATTCTAGAATTTCTAGCCTTCTTGAATGGTTGTCCTCTTCCTTGATTTCTAGCATTCCTTTTACCTTTGCTATTGAATTTCCATCCCTTCGATTACCATGAGAGGGATTTTGATCATTGTCATGGTGAGAGTCCTTTCTATCAGGGCATTCCCTTGCATAGTGACCTGCTTTATTGCAAATGTAACATCGTCCTTTTCTTCCACCCTTAGGTCCAGCCTTTCTTTTTGATTTAGACTCGGAATTATTTCTTTTCTTAGCATGAGAAGAAAAATCAGCAGGGGGACCTTTAGGCAAGGGCACTTCTTGCTCTTCTACCCTTGTTTCTTCTTGAATGCATCTATCCATTAATTCCTCAAAACAAGGAATTACATTATTGTTCAGAAGAGTAGTCTTGAACACGTACCATTCGTATTGTAATCCTCCAAGAGTTGTGAGTGCCATTTCCCTGTCAGTAATAGTTTCCCCAATAAATAGGAGATCGTTCTTGATCTCGGTGATTATTAAGAAGTATGCTTGCATACTCTCATCTTTACCCTTCTTGATTTCCCTCGGCTTATTTCTAAGAAACAAAAATTGATTTGCATCATTGACTTTAAATAAATTCTCCAGTCTATCATAGATTTCCTTGGAGGTGTCTAGTTCAGAGATGTAGGCCACCAAGTTCTTGTCGATAGAGTCCTGAATGATCTTCTTTGTTTTGACGTTTCTATTTTTCCATTTGTTCCAGGCAATAGCAGATGCATTTGATGGAGGCTCAACAATATTTCCTCTTACATGGTCCAACACTCGTTGTTCTTCTAAGATAGCCTTGCCTATCTTCTCTTCAGTGATTGCTCTTGCTCTTGCTCGGGCTTTGTCTTCACCTCAGCTCTGATTCCATGTTATGTTATGGTATGTTCTATGCTTAGAACAATTTACTTCCTTTTCTTATTATATTCCACATATTAGCAATCACATGTACATAAAGTAAAGTGTAGATAGAACATTAAATGATCAATAGAAAACAAGCCAAGACAAGAGACACAAGATGTGGCGGCTAGCTAGGGACAAACCCCACAATGTGTGGGGAAACCCTTTGATCAAATATTCTTCTATCTTTAATAATTCAGAAGAGAGAAATAGTACAATAAATCTGATTTATATTAGCAGCAGAAAACCCTAGATCAACATCTCACAAACCGACTGTCGGATTGACTTGATTCCACCACCAAAATTTGTAGCCTTCAGAGGAGGTTCAGATGAACCTACAATGTAGTTCAGATGAGGAGGTTTTCTAGTCCATGCCAGTCAAACTTTGGGTCTGCAGTTGCAGCTTCAGTTTCAGCAACTTCCTTCAAACTAGGGCAGTCGATATCTCGTAAATCGACCATTGGATCGACTTGATTCCACACCAAAAGTTGCAGCCTTCAGAGGAGGTTCAGATGAACCTAAAATGTAGTTTAGAAGAGGAGGTTTGATGGTCCATGCTAGTCAAGCTTTGAATCTGTAGTTGCAGCTTCAATTTTAGCAGCTTCCTTCCACATGTGTGAGAGAGAGACTCTTTTTTGTGCAGTAGAGAAGACCCTCTTTTTTTGCGCAGGAGAGAGAGAGAGAGAGATGTGATGAGATGAGTGAGTGCAAATGAGGAAAATTCCTCCTGTATTTATACACAATTGATGATGTTTGAATAGATGTGACTATTGGGCTTCTGAGCCTACATGAGTTGTAGGTCGGCTTGATAATAATTCCATAATCAAAATAAATTTATAACTCCATAAATACTTATCTAAATTGGATGATCTTTAGATCAATCCTAAACCTCTCAATGAGAGGAATCTAATGAACATGTTATCAGCCATGAATAAGATGACCCACATGAAGTTTGGCCCTAGTTGCCAATTCTAACAAGACCCCATCCCAACAGGCCCCCAACACAAAGATCGTGACTCGCTCTCAAGTCACTCGCCTGGCCTTGTGATCTTGCCATGAAGATCTCCCAACTCCACTTGAACTACTGCACCCTTGACAATGCTTTGCATAGCTACCTGCTTGAATTCTTCAACTAATTTTTCTGTAGTTGTGTTATAGACATTTTTGGGCACTGCAACCCTAATCATACATGTCCATAAACCAAGGGCTCCTAAGTCCCTAAAATTGTTGCTTCATGCCCTAAAGGAACAAGGTCAACTAGTTACATCATCTCCTAGAAGTTCTCCACAGAAGACTGCTCAAAACTAGTAAACATTGGACCATACAGACTGCCCAGTGCAGAAGGTGCGATGCATCTCACTTGCTCAGTGTAAAGGGTGTGATGCATATTGGAATGCCCTTTTGTAGGGTGCGATGGGTGAGAGTAGACAAACGGCAGAGATAGTTTGCAAGGTGGATGATCATGGAATCTTCCAGAAACTTCTCCTGTGACACTTGCCTCTCTGAATTCGCCCAGGGATGAGTAAGAGACCATCAATCTCCAAGTGGAATCAAGAACTATCAGAGAGAGGACACTAATCAAAATCCTAGAAGTTGACTCACCCCCCTACAATTATCTGTATATGGATCCCTCATCACAGAGATCCAGAGGCTGGAATCTTGTATCTTGTAAGGAAGTGTTGTTAGTTTCCTGGTGCAACATCATAGTGGTGGGTGATCTAAGCTTTTCATGAGGTGAAGAAGGGCTTTCATGCTGAGAGGGTGACGCTGGGTCAGAAAAATTGGTTGTAATCCTCTTTTCTATTCTTGATATTAATCAAGCTATTCAAGTTTTCCTCCACATTCTTGTATGTTTGATGATATATGCATTTGTGTGGTCAATACATATCTGGTCCTATATTGTTTATGATTGTAGATCTCTATTCTTCGATAGTATTATGCTGTTTTGATTCCACAGGTGCTCTTTGAAGCTGGATAGACAAAGAAGAAGTGGTGAAGATCTATCAGAAGGGAGAGGAACCAAGCAAGGAACCAAGCGCAAGACTGAGGTTGGTGTCCTTTGTTCCCCTCTTGTCTACTTCTCATAAAGGAAAACATAAGTGGTTTTAGTTTGTTTGTTTCTAAGATAGCTACCAGTCTTAGTGGGACTAGCAGCTCTGAGTGGACACTAGATTTCTTGATAACAAAATGGCGACTCCACTGGGGAGCGAATAGATTGTTTTCTTGTCTATATTTGTTTGTTTTATAAACTTACAGAGGGGCCTGAAGTCAAGCCAGCTAGCCTTCAAACTGCATTTGCTATGCAAGTGCAAAGTAGATCAATGTTGCTTCAGCCTATCTTTGGGTTTTGTTTATAAACTGAACAATCAATTTGCAAACATTCTAATTTCCCTGGTGGTGGCTCTAGTAACCTCATTAGATCAACCCTTGTGATTTATATTTACTGAACATCATTTGCTCGGCCTAAATCCCTGAACTGAGCTGCAAACTGTGAACAAAAACCAAGTTGAAGTCTCATCCTTGGACCATTTCACCTTTTACTCTTGGGAATTTGGATGCATCGCACCTCTTGTGTGCAGTAGGTGCGCTGCATCGCACTTTCCTTGTGTTACTGGTGCACTGATCAGACAAGACCTCTTCTGCCTCCATATTTTGGGTTTTTTGTTCACTCCCTTCAGCTTTATTCTAGATTTTTGCTATATGTGATCAGTACACCTCTATGGAAACCCCATTCCTTTCCATCATTCCGCCTCCATTGTGCAAAGAACTGTAAATGTTTTTGTGTATTGTGCGCCATTTTCAGTTCTCTTTTACAAAGAAGTAGCATAATCGAACTGTCGTTTCTTGATTTGGAAGTGT
>APFE031320727.1:92314-107265 GCA_000404065.3 Pinus taeda | reverse complement strand
GTTCTTGATGGTCGATTATACTGTTACTCTTGTATTTGATTTGAATTAGTAGTTTTTCAAGTGTCGAAAGCAGTTTTCAATTCAAAATCGCAAAGTGTCGTCATTATCTTCCTTTCGTATTTTGAAGAAAAATTGTTAGTACTTTCACTTTGAAAAGATAATTCAGATTTGTACTTAGCATTCTTCTTGTCATTCACACATTAAGAAGGCTAAAAACAAATGCATGCATGTGCATTTGCATTTAGACTGCTTGTTGGTTTGATTTAGGACAGTGCATCTAGTGTGTGCTCTGTGCTCTATGTTGAAAGAATCTCATTTCTCTTTCCTTAGTAGTGTTATCACTCAGGTTGTTCCCTAAGAAAGTTGTAAGAAAGGGAATACGACCGAGGTAACCATAGACCAATCTTTTAGACACAAATTCTAGCCAATCTGCATCCAGAGAGGGCTCTCTCTTTATGCTTTAACTTTGTTTTGAAAGATGTTAGGCTAGTTATGATGTTCAGGGGTTTTGTTTGTTTGTTGGATGGTGAGATTCAATAAAACAAAGGTATAAATCTGAGAAGTTCAGTCCACTGGGCTAATGGAGTCCATGAAGATGGATTACTGGATATGGTTTTGTAACAGAGGATGGCACTATAGAGCAAGGAAATCAAACATGGAACAATTTTTAAAGGCTTGAATCAGATGGAGTGGACTCTAATGGATGAACGGCAATTAAGAATCCTTCATCATATAGACATAGGGAAAGTGAATGATTACTACTAAGAAGCGGTTAAGAATTCCTTAGCAAATAATCAAGATGATAGAATCAAGGGAAATAGGAGCAATTAAGAATTCATTGTTTATACTTGATTCTGAAGAAAACACAGAGAATAACAAAGATTGAAAACATAGTGCTTTTAAACAAATTCTAAGTTAATATTTCTCTTTATTATTCACCATGAAACATAGATGACATAATAGAAAAGAAAACTATAAAACAAGAGATATAAGGGTACTCATTGATCCATTAGTTTGATTCAAGAATTCTGTAACAAGTCTTCTGCTCCATTCTGCATCTAGTGAGTCCAACAACAATGGATTCCAACAGCTTTTGTATTAAAAAAAAATTAGTATTACAGCGCAGTCTAAGAAATGCATCACCAACCCCAAATACTTCAAATGGGGAGGTATTTATACAAAATATGTTTACAAAATATCTAACAGAGATAATATCTAGTGATGAGTTATTGCTTTTACAGGAGATGGAGACACGTAGTCTTGAAAATAGGAAATAAATAAATGAAGAAATAAATGATGTTGTGCTGGCTGCTCCGCTTGGTCAAATGTGCTGGCTGTAGCTCCTGTAAGTTGGTCTTTAGCTATTTTCCAGTGACATTGTGTGCTGTTCACTGTGGCCAGTTCGAGTGTCTTTAATTCTGATATGATATTATTTGACTTATATGGTCTTCATTTATTTATGTTCTCTGCAACATGGTAGATGACCCAAAAATCTTATTTTACCAAAGATACCAAAAATAAGTTCATAAGATTCGTAACATATCTTGCCACTAGTCTGATTCTAGTAGTTTGTGTCTGCAGCTTTCTTAAAGTCTAATCAGTCTCTATGTGCCTGAAGAAATTAGGTGGGATGGTGAACAGATGTTTCACCTCATGCTCAATGTAAAATAAATTCTCCAATTTGTCATAAAGGGCTTGGCCAGATGGGACTGCCTTCTCTGCTGAAGTACTTGATGATGTATTTACTTGATCAACAGCATATTTATTCAACTTGTGCGTGTACTCAACTTGTCTCATTAGGCGTTCATTACTCCCCAACAGACTTGGTAAACCCTTTTCATGCACAAATGCAAATATTTCTATAAAAGAATCAATCTCCACTTGCATGTCCTGGCATCTCCTTTCCAAATTTTGCATCAGAGTTCTCATGGTTAGAACTTTCTTGATATGCAAAATGGTGCATGCCCTAGCTCTGATTTGCAGTGCCTCTAGTTCTTCATTGGTCTTGGTGGTCAAAAAATGTATTAGCCTATTAGCTTGTCTAGGCATCTGCCCCAATAAAGCTCTTGTCTTTTGAATCTCCACTTGGGCCACTGCTATCAAGTCAATCTATTCATAAATGACCTGAATAGATCTCTACACCATACTAAGGGACTACTTGATGTTGGCCCACAAAATGCCCTTGATTTCTCCCAGAGGTTTGTCCAAAGAGAGGTCCTTTTCCAATGTTTTCACCTTGCTCTCTAATGCCTTAACCTCTCTTGTCTTTTTTGCCACAGTCATCTTGGATTTGTCATAACTTATTTCTAATTTTGTGAATTTCTCTTTGGCCTCTTTCAATTATGATACTTGGAGTTTTAATTCCTCCATGGCTTTTATTAATTCCTCTGTGGTCATGGTGGTGTTGTTGCCTGGTGCTGATGTACTTGTAGTTATTCCTACTATGGATGTTGGAACAGTGGGAGGCAGTGCTGTTACACCTGCGGAAGGGGCAGTTGTGACTGCAGGAATTACTCAAGGTGGCTGGGAGGTTGATTCTCCCTGCTTTTCTTTTAGCGCTGACTCCAATGCCTGCTCAGTATCAGTTAATCTTTCATTGAGCTTCATGAGTAATTCCAACATGTCCTCCTCTAATTTCTGCTATACCACTTCTGTGGTTTGAGGATGCATAGTAGGAGGCAATTTCAGCTGCTTCCTTAAGGCAGCAATATCTTCCTCTTTCTTCTTCATCAGTGCCTTAATGCCGTTGTCATCTTTTGGGTCATGTCCTAGCTCAATAATAATCTCCTCCAAAGATTTTATCCTATTGTCTTTAGCAAGAGAAGAGGCTTTTTCCAAATCTAGCTGAGCAAAGGTGTTCTCCAAGGAGTTTCGTAATCTATGAGCTAACATAGCTTTATTAGTTAGTGTGGAGTAAACCATCTCTCCAGTCTATTTGTGCAGCGTGATCTGGTCCATATGATGAATATCCTTGGCCATGACCTCCATATTTGTCCTAATGCAGTCAACTGGTGATTGTGGTTGTTACACTTTGGGATTGAAATAACTCATGATCATCTTGCCCTCCATAATGTCGTAGGCAGACATCAGTCTTTGCTGGTTAGTGGGGGCTATCTTAAGGTACTGGTTATAAAGTTGAACTCTTAGTGGGTCGTTTATGGCTTTGATCTCTGTGAATGTTCTTTTGATGTCAGAGGCCTGTTTGCTCTGTGGCCTAGTAGATGAAATTCCACGCTATGTTGCCTTTCTAGCTCTTGGCGGTGTGAGCTAGTTGATGTGTCCACCACCGGGGATGTCTGTTGGCTGGTTATATTTTCCCCTCTCAAACTGTCTATTGTTTCCTCAAATATTTCCTCTTCAGAGTGAGGATTTAATCTTTACCTCTTTGTGCCTAGCTGTTCTTCCAGTCCACTCATGGGTGTGGGGTCTCCCCTATCTCTCTTTTTTCCCTTTTCCTCATTTAGAGGAGTTTGTAATGCAGGAACCTCTGCTGCTTTTGTTTGCACTGGAGGAATTTTCTCTTGCTATTCTGTCATTCCTTGTTGCTATGTGCCTACCACTTCTTTGCCCTTAGAAATCCCTGTACCTAGTGTGCTGGTTTCTTGTACATGCTGCTGAGAAGTTCCAGTAGAGGATGTACCAACTCCTGTTTGTTGAGGTAGATCGAAGGATACCTGTCCAAAAGAGTCAAGGTCAAGAGTTTTCTCAAGGTCTTTCATAGCTTTTTCCATTTTCTCTTGCTCAGTAATTTTTTCTACTAGTGTACCCTCTACCCACTCATCTTCATTAGCACACAGTTCAATTTCAAGGATTCTATGGTGTACATAAGCTGACAGCTTGTTTCTTACTTTTCTGTCACTTATAAAGATAATTGGGTCATAAGGCACCCACCAAAAGCTCTTCTTTAATTTGAGTTGTTCCCCTAATATCTTATCAGCATCTTCCCATGCCTCCCTTTTATTGAGGACAAAAGGGCCTAAATGGGTTTTAATTCTTAGATGTGCCTTTTTCTTTGCACTACAAAAATGGGTTAAATCTGCATTGATAAGTTGCCTGAAGTATTCCAGTGAAAATAGTCTCATAGGCACAAATTTGGGTAGCTTGTAGGGGCACAGTTCACAGCCATATATCCTGATTTCAGTGTGATTCTAGTATAGGTACCAGTCACCTATCTTGTATTGTCTGGAAAGCTGTAAAATCCTCTTTATATCAGCAGAGATCCTAGGAGGAGGAGCTCCTACCAATAAAGTGGTGGCTAGATGTATGAACAGGTCAATGAATTCATAATAGCTATAAGGGGATTCATGTACATTGTGGAAGACTGAGGTCCAAAAGATCACAAACCTCCTCTCTCCTTTGGAATCTAATTTTTTGATGGGAAATGAAAAACTGTCTGGCTGATAATATAAGAAAAGGTGGTAGATGAATGAGGTGTACTTAAAGACTCCTTCTCTGTCCAAACTTATTATTGCTCATTGATTTTGTTGGCAATAAAAGTTGCATAGTCATACTTGACAGTAGGGGTCTGTCCTGGTGTAAATATGGACAACAGAACTAAGGTGGTTTCATCAACAAATTCACTGGTTTTGAATCCCAATATGAAGGATATGATATCAACTATGAGTTTTCCTATTTCATTGAACCAGACATGCAAATATAGAGGTGGGCCTTGGGGTTGGCAATCTGACCTCATGAACATTCGTGCAATACAGGTTATCTCTAATTGGGGCAATTGAGAGCCTCGCTCCAACAAAAATCCCATGGAAAGAGGAGCCAGAGGCTGAGTAGGTTTGAAGTGTAACATCTCATTGATAGATTCAACAGTTATGTAAAAGAGGACAGTTTAGTATGGGGTTATAACTGCTTTGGTGACAGGGTCATAATTGGCACAGCAATGGTAGATAATATCTGGGAAGACATTGATTGAGGGGAGGTAATACCTAGGGAGATTGGATTCACATATTACATAGATGTCAGAGTTACTGAGATGACTATTCCTAACTCTGCAGAATTCCTGGAGGTGGTTCATGTCACTAGATAGATATTTAATTTGAAAGTCTCTATCAGCCAAGGGTAACCAGTCCTGGAGGGGCGCGACATTCAGGTCTACGGGAGCCTCCATGTTTGGTTCTTATGTTTTTCAAACTAGAAGTCAAGTTTTTGTGAAGAAACTGGTCTAAACAGCAGGTCTGGGGCCTTCTTCTGAAAGTTATAGATCGAACTTAACTTGAATTCAGCTCCTCGGGTAAAATTTACAAAGGAAAAATGAAATTTGCAGGGTTATTGGTAAAAATGGGTAAATACCTGGGTATATAGAGTAAAACAGTGCAGCTGTAGGTTGGCCAATGAACTGTGGAGGAGGATGCTGGATTTTTTAGCTGGGTGGCAGACTTGGCGTTCGAGCAATCAACTAGACGTAATTTTGTATGCAGCAGTGCTTGCAGTAAAAAATGGTGAAAATGACATTTTACGGAGCTTTTAACAAAATTTGGCTTTCGCGGGGATTTTTGGCATTTTTGGTCGGATGACATGATCGGGATGTGA
The DNA here is from genome assembly GCA_000404065.3 of Pinus taeda. NCBI lineage: Eukaryota > Viridiplantae > Streptophyta > Pinopsida > Pinales > Pinaceae > Pinus > Pinus taeda. Next base: position 101,721 of record APFE031320727.1, on the reverse strand, counting down.
CGTCTTATCATTTAGTGGAGGGTGACGTGGTAGTGATGTCAGCAAGGGGTTACTGGGGGGGCGGTAAGTTGTTTTTCCTGCACTACTTTTGGGGTCGGGCGGTTTCGGGCGGGGAGGCAGCGAGCAACGTGGGAGTGCGACGCATGTCCACGGTACGGGGGAAATACCGCCGGCTCCCCGGGACATAAAATTCGGTAGATAGGTGGGCGCGATATTATTGTGAGTCGTCCGATGCGAGGGCAACGATCGGATGGTGGGCGCTATATGGAGATGGTGAAGGGTTAATGCACGGGCCCGATGTATTAAAATAGGTTTTTTAATGATATCGGGGCAGAAATGATTGGCCAAGGTTGATTGGTTTTTAATTAACCGGATGTCAACTGATCCTTTGAGCGTGGGGAGGGTTCTTAATAGGTGTCTAATACACTTATTAATTCCCAAAGACATATGTAAATGGTTATATTTCAACTAGGGTGGGGATATATATTTATACGGGAATTTTTATTATATCTTTAATACGGGGGGAAATAAAGTGGGATTTATATAATAAAGTCAAAGTTAATAAGAAAGAGATATAAGTGGGTGCACTAAGTGATAATCTTAGTCTTAGGGTGAAAGGAGTTTTGAGGTGAGAGACTGTAGCTTTCCTAAGTAACATGGGAATTCACTTAGGCAAAGTTTTATGAAAATAAATGAGTGATTCAAGGGTAATATTAAGCAGATCTTAATATTTGTGAGGGGAGATTAGTGAGTGATTTTGGGAGAAATATGAAGGGAAGTTAGTAATAAAAATTTTTCTAATTTGAGCTGCATCCACACATCTCCCATGGTACTTGTGATAATAGTAAGATAAACATTTTGAGAGAGAGAATCAATCACAAGTCTCATTCTACATTTGCAACACCAAAACTGCCTACCCAGCCTACTTTGCCTAACATTTTTTCTTCATTTCTATAGGTGCATTTAAATTGGCAAACCCTCACCATTTTCTTTTCTTTCCATTGTAATCCTATCTAAATCTACACTTATTTCTTCCAAGGGCTCAGATTGAACTGTTGAGCTCCTTTGCTTCTCTATCTACTTACCTACCAAGATTGAACAGTTTGGACAGGTTTTATTCTCTATCTCTAAAACAGGAAATTCAAACATGAATTAGCCAAGATTAAGCTATTTTGCCATTCATCAATGGTGGCATAAGTTAACAAGCTATACACCATCATATTATTGCAAAAATAGGATAGTAGTGGCATTTTGGATTTGCATACTTTCATGGTCTTTTGTTTGGGGTTCATTTCTTTCACTTTTTTGACCATTTCATTCTTCTTGCCCTTTGATTTTTCTTTTAGGGCATACCCTCTTTACATTTTTTTTAATTCCTTGAGAATATGGAAAACCTTTGCAACCAGCCAAAAGGTATGAACATATTAGAGCTCATCTATGTCAATCATGAAATATGACACCTATTAGTATAGGAACCTAACAAGTAGCTAGGATTTTCATTTCAAAAAGAAGATTAAACGATTGTTTATCATCTTTGACTTCATTTTAGGAATTCTATATCTACATCACGCGGTGAACCTGAAAGGAAAATTCCTTAAGCAAGATCAACTGTAAAATAAATTCAATGAACATAAAAACACTTTGGAACCTAATGCACAACATTTAGAAGTCTAGGCTAGAGACGTATTCGGGTGTCGTAAAGCCTGGTAACTATCGCTTTCATTGCTGGTTGGGTGATTCCTCCTCTTTGAGACGACAAGTGCCAATACAGACTTGTGCTCCCACGTACCGTCGAGTATATATTGGGAGACCACAATAGGCTATATCCTTTATCCTTAGGAAGTCGTGTTTGCCGCCCTATCAATCGTAATGAACTGAACACAACATTCGGCAAGATTGACTGTCGTACCGTAAAAAGTATTATGTGGTTTTGCGATTGGTTTGGTAATCCCTCTGTCTATATTTTCAGAGTAGTCTCTTTCATTCCTTTTCAGACTCCTTAATGGAAAAGGTCCATCTGAGCACTTGTCACTTCAGCCTCATTAAAAATCGAAGGCGACTAGAGTCATCTTTTGTTTTTTCTTGACTCTTAAAAATTGAAAAAACAAGTTGTGTCAAAGCATATAAAATTCATTTATTTCGGAATCATTTTCCCCTATCATTTTGAGTTGATCGAGTAATCCGCAATCGTGGAAGAAAGTCAATCAAAACCCCGTCATTTGCGGAGGCTTACGAGTCAACCGTCGTTGACTCCGGAAACGAAACTATTCCGGACAAAGCGAACTTGTTTGACTAGATCAAAGTCTCCTAGGTTGGTTGGAGTAAGTACTCCGACATCCTTAGAGACTCCGGTTACTCCGAACATTTCTAGTATCCCTGCCTCTACAGAAGAAATTCCGCAGCCGCAAAAGGACATTACAACTGATCCTAGTGTGACGGTAAACACTTCTATTCCCGAACCGGCTACATCTACAGCTGATTCGAAAGGTGTTACTCCCCAAACATCTATTACTGTAGAACCTATACCTTCTTTGGCACCAGAAATATTTTACAGACCTGACGGTCTACCTCTTCTGCGTGGATTGATTGCCATAGAAGAGATTGTGGAGGATACTCCATCTAACGCTCCATCGTAATTTGGAGCTGGGATCACCCTATATCCTTCTTCATCAGAAGTTAGTTTCCCGCCATCGCAAGTTCCTAAAGAATCACTGAGGAATCTTTTGGATAGACTAAATATGTCTAAACAACCGTTGACATCAAGGACTATGTTGTCCAACACAGCAGCGACAGAACTTCTTGCCGCTACTCCGATGATGTTCGCTGGCGTACCATCTGTCCCAACTAGCTCTCAATCACTAGATGGAGTCCATCCAGGGGCAGTTTCCACAGTATGGACTGTTCCCGTTTGTTCGTCCGGAATTATATCTGGAATCTCTTATGTTGAGTCTCAACAAATTGATCCTTCGTAGTGTCAATTTGGGCAATTCGGTCCACAAAGGCAAATCATTCCTTTGAGTACTGGATTACGGCCGTATGGAGGGTAGTATACCCTTTCATTATCTCCTCCAGGAGGACAACCATACGAGAATTCACAACAGAATTCATAGTACGCTGGAATTGCATCTAGCAGATGGGTGCCAGTACTGCCTCAACAACCAAGAGTTGTGTACTCGATGCAACAAAGTTACCTATGTCAAATATCCCCACTACGCCGGCTATTGTGACAGTGTCACAAGTACAAGCGTAGCCTGTTGTATGCCAACCTCAGGTTTCTCAAGTCATAATACAACAACCTCTTGTCCTTGCGACACAACCATAATCACCGACTAGTGGAATGACCCAGGTTCAAATGGGGACTATTAACCCCACCTTGGCCAAATAGTCAGTACTAGGCAATAGCTCATGGCTTCACAACCATGGCTAGTACAATACCAACAACCACAATTCCAACAATCTTACCAAGGTTCTGAGCAAGAAGTCTTCGCAAGTAATGGGTAGCCGTATATTCAAAACGGTCAACATCAATCATATCATAATGGTCATGCCATCAAACTTACCAAAGTTACCAGCATCAAATGCATTATGATGGTATGCAAAGGCCAACTGCTTAGGAAATTCCATCTTATCCTGGCTATGCTTCACCGAGCCTGAATCAACAGTTGCCTTTCATGGCGACATTAGAGTTACCGAATCTAAACTGACTAACCAATGATCCAATTTCCTACGCCCCTTGGTGGCCAGTGATTCCACATAAACTTCTGTCAGATATTCCTAAATTTAATGGAAATCCAGGTGAAGACTCGTCGAATCATGTGATGACATTTCATCTATGGTGTTCGTCAAATACTCTCAACGATGATTCGATCAGGCTTCGCCTTTTTTAACGAACGTTAACTGGTCCGACAACAAAATGGTATATCGAATTGCCTAGAGCTTCATTTGATAACTTCAGTACCATAGCCACAACCTTATTAACCCATTTTCAGTTACCCATAAGGTACGAAACAGGAATAGAGCTTCTTACCAATTTCAAACAAACAACGGCCACTCACATATCCGATCATATTCATGAGTGGTGACATCTTCGTAGAATGGTAAAAACATATGTTCCTGATTAGCTGTTGGCTGAATGGTTTATTAAGTCATTGTTACCTTCTATTACAGAAGATGTGGCAAAGGGAGGAGTCATCACTGAAGAGAAAGTTATTACTCATGCACAATATCTAGACTTGATCTATACTTAGTCTAGCACGTTCTACGATAAAATCCCTGATGCTCCTAGATCATATTTTTCCATTCCTCCCCCTCCTAAATCAAACAAAGACTCTCATGTCGACAATGGCATGATAGGTATGACTAGGATGAAAATCGTAAAGGCTACGTCAAAGAAGGCTCATACAGTTTCAAGTCAAAACGAAAATGAAGAACTTCTCGCCTCGAAAGTAAATGCTGTGTTGACTAACAAAGCCAAACAACCTAAGGAACCAGGAGGCAAGAAGAAAAAGAAAGGGAAGAAGAAGAAATAGGAGGAGTCGTCTCCTGAAAAATCTTCTGCAAAACCTTCTAGAGATAGGAAACCAAGTCATCCATGCTTGATATGTGATGAGGATCATTGGACGAGAGAGTGTCCATATAAAGCTAAGCTTAGGAAATTCTTCAAGAGTTCAAAAACCTCGGCAGTATTGACTAATCCGTTTCCAAACCTAGGAACAAATCTGGTTGCTAGCGACAATTCTTCCCTGTCCCAAGTGCTAATGTTGTCTATTTCGAAGCAGCTAAATGATGCTTTGATATCGACAAGGAATAAATATTACGGGAATCCATAGATGTCGAACAACAAGGATAATGATCAACCTAGTAATTCGACAACAACTTCACCCGAAGTTGTGCCACCCATCACTCCTGAACTAATGATAACATTGCCAAATGGAGTACTACACAAATCGACATTTAATCCTCGTGCAAAGTAGCACAACATTATAATATAGTGGAGGATCTGGCCCAATCGCCGTTCGCTATGTCGACACTTGAGGTAGTGCAAAATTGCCCCTCCCAAAGGCAGGCTTTATTGTCAGCGATAGGTGGGATTGACCCAACGGATTCTAATCTTGTGTCCTTTAATCACAAAGGATATGACCCTCAGTTACCAGCTCAACTAGCTTTCCTTATTTAAGTGAAATCCCTCAACAAAACCGTTCATCGAACAATTATTGATGAGGGGGCATCTACATGTATTATGTCGATGAGTTGCTGGAAAACTTTAGGATCTCCGCCCTTGTCAAGATCGTCGATGACATTAAAAGCATTTGATGGATGAACATACACCCCATATGGGATATTAAGTAACTTGCGAGTCGAACTAGGGGGGAAAATAGTAGAAATTGATGTTGAAGTTATCGACGGAAACCTCGATTACAACATCCTACTGGGAAGGCCCTGGATATATGCTATGGATGCCATTGTGTCGACGTACTTCCGGAAGGTTGCATTTCCCTTCCAAGGAGGAATTACGGTCGTCGACCAACAAACATTTCCCCCCAACAGTTCACAAGATATGGGAAGCATTCCAATGATCCATGGAAGCCCTCATTCGCTTCAAAATATCGAAGTAGGCCTACTAAAATACCCTACATTAATGGGGACTTTTTCCCTACTGCCTCCAATCAATTTGGCGGAAGTGGCAACAACAGGAGCTTGCAATATGATATATTCTATTCAAAAGATGTCCGAAAACGTTATTAACATGGATCATTTACAAGTATTGCCTCCAAGTCCAATAGAAATATTGTAGCAATCAATGTTTTCGGCATGGGAAGAAAACCCGAATCAACGCTCATCAAGCGTGTGGATAGACAGGTCTAAGGAATATGGCACCCCTTCAGATCCTTGGTCACAAGTACATTTAACAGACGAAGGAATTGTTCAGTTAATGATGATTGATGGGGCACCATGGGAAGATTACCACCATCGTTCCAATCTTCCAGATTGTAAGGAGGATCATTCCAGTGACCTTGAACATCCCTCAGTTTTTGACTTTCTGTCAAATACTGTAAATATGGTGGATTCCAAGTGAAACCTGTCCAATATTGAAGAGACTATCACCATAAATATCTCGACCAAAATAGATGTTATAGAGAATATTCATGTCGGCAAATCTTGTTCTCCTTCAGAACTGGAAGTATATTACGCTCTTTTTTGCGAGTTTAGAGATGTCTTTGCTTGGTCATATGACAAAATGCCAGGCATTGACTCGAGCATAGTTGAACATGAAATTAAGATGTATCTAGATACCAAACCGGTACGACAATGGCTTAGGCAGGTGCACCCCAAGAAAGCCGCTGCCATCAAGGTGGAAGTTGAAAAACTCCTCCATGCTGGTTTTATTTACTTGGTTCCTCTAACCAATTGGGTATCGAATATTGTTCCTGTGATGAAAAAACAAGGAACGATTAGAGTGTGCATCGATTATAGGGATGTAAATCAAGCTTGTCCCAAAGACAACTACCCTACACCCTTCATTGACCAGATAATTGATGAATGTGCCGGATGTGAAATCTTTTCATTTATGGATGGATTTTCTGGGTATAATCAAATAAATATCCACCCACAGGACCAGTTAAAGACTGCATTTATTTGTTTGTGGGGCACATTTGCATATCGCAAGCTACCCTTTGGTTTAAAGAACACAGGGGCAACATTTCAGAGGGCAATGAATTATGCCTTCCATGACATCAAGAACATCGTTCAACCATATCTCGATGATCTTCTGACTCATTCATGAAAGCGGACACTACAAGATACGACTCAATCTGCACAAATGTGTGTTTTGTGTCAGTTCTGGTCATTTACTTGGCTTTGTGGTCTTAAAAGATGGGATTCATCTTGACCCATGTAAGGTTTAGGCAATCATCGATTTGCCTCCACCTTCAAATTTGCTTCAGATTCAGAAAATCCAAGGGAAAGCAAATTTTCTAAGGAGGTTCATTCCAAATTACGCCGAACTTGTTAAAGGTTATACTCGTCTGTTGAAAAAAGAAGTACCCTTCATTTGGGATCAGGTCGCGCAAGCTTCCTTTGATGCTTTAAAGGAATCTGTGATAAAAGCATCATTAATGTATGCTCCTGATTATCAAAAAGACTTTAACCTGTATCTGGCTATAGCAGATACGACCATAGCAATGGTTTTAGGTCAAGAAGATGATGGAATTGAACATCCAATATATTAATTAAGTCGAAACTTAAATGATACAAAAATAAAGTAATCCTAAATTGAAAAGCTAGCTCTCGCAGCTGTTCAAGCGATACAAAGATTTCGACACTCTGTCCTCTTCAGAAAAACTACCATTTTCTCAGATTGCAACCCCATGACTTATATATTGTCATAACAATTGCTGGGGGGCAAATATTCAAAATGTATAGCAATTTTACAAGAGTTTTATTTGGAATTCAAAAAATCCAAATCGAAGAAAGCCCTGGTTTTCGCGGAGTTACTATGTGATCTCCCATCATCATCCAACGATGCCAAATCCGAAGAAGCGATCATGGATGAAAATTTGTTTCTGATATCTTCAAGCAATCTGTGGTATGGATATATAATAATCTATCTCCAAACCCAAACATATAGGTCTAATACCTCACGCTCGGAACAATGACGGATTCGATACCAAGCAAAAGATTACGTGATTGTCAGTGATACGCTTTACTGTCGTGGTATGGATACAGTTCTGCAGAGGTGCCTCATCCGTGAGGAGGCTGAAAAAGTCCTGAATGATTGTCATTTGGGCGTGTGTGGGGGGCATCAATCTGGTTATGCTACAGCTCAAAATATTTTACGAGCAGGATACTTCTGGCCAACAATGTTCAAAGATTGCATAACCGCAGTCAGAAGTTGCCATGCCTGTCAAATCTTTGATCAAAAAACCAAAATACCTCCCGCACCTTTGCAGCCAGTAGTAGCTGTTGGGCCATTCGCCAAATGGGGCATATATTTCATGACATGTAACCCCACCTCGGTCGGGGGCCATGGGTATATCATAGTCACAGTAGACTATTTTACCAAATTGGCTGAGGCGATGCCTACATTAAACAACAGCGGCGAAATAGCTGCCCTCTTCTTTTTCAATCATGTAGTCTCCAGATTCGGCGTTCCACAGGCCATAGTCACAGATCGTGGATCGCATTTTCACAATCACATGATGGTTGAGTTGGCTGCCAAATTAGGATTGTCGCATGATAGTTCTACTCCGTATTATCCGCAAGCCAACGGGCAAGTTGAGGCAATCAACAAGGTCCTGAAGTGCATGCAGCAAAGGATGATTGGAGTCCATAAACGGAGTTGGCACCTGATCCTGTACTTGACCTTGTGGGCATACCAGACATCGGTGAGAAATGTGACCAGGTTTACACCTTTTCAACTGGTGTTTGGCCTGGAAGCAATCTTACCAGTTCAGTGTGAAATCTCGTCCCTCAAGCTTATGGTCGACCTTCTCCCCGAAACTTTAGAAGAAGAGGCTTGTTTCTTGGAGTTAATCCGATTGGATGAAACTTGTCGTGATGCAACTTCAACTAACATATCCCATAAGAAACGAGTCAAAGCGCAGTTCGACAAAAATGTCAAACCTCGTGTCTTCTCAGAAGGTGACGTGGTCTTACTTTACAACCAGGAGTCCGATAAGTTGGGAGCAGGTAAGTTCAAGTCTTTATGGATGGGTCCCTATATTGTTAAGCGTGTATTAGCAAAAGGAGCCTATGAGTTGATGGATTATGATGGGATTCCACTGGCGCAACCCCGCAACGGGTTGTACCTCAAGCATTACTATGCTTAACTCAGCATAGTAACCCCTATGCTTTTGTTACATTTTTGTTTTCGCTAAGGGTAATTGTTTTGGTTAGGTAATCCACTTTTTGCATTTGTTGTAGATGTCGAACCTATTGGAACCATTTGTTGGATATGCCGATGGAGCGAGTCGTAGTTCGCGGAACCTATCTTCTGCGGCCTGGGCCATCTTCGATCCTAGCGGTGAGTTAGTGAGTTTCAGAGGGGTATATATTGGTCGGTCAACAAACAATATCGATGAATACAATGCATTGATAGAACTCCTCTCTGATGCCATCGTGCATGGCATACCTCGACTTTTCGTCAGGTTAGACTCACAACTCATCATTCTACAACTCACTGGTATCTACTCTGTATGGAATCCAGCTATATATCGCATGTTCCTAAGGGTCAAAATTTTGGAAAGACAGTTCGATTCTATTCAATATCAACATATTTCGAGAAATTTAAACACATTAACAGACTCATTGGCAAATTATGTGTTAGATAGACATTTGCGACATTTACAAAAAGAAGCATTGCATCAATATTTGCATTAAGATCATGTAACTTAACCAAAATAAAGCTC
>APFE031320727.1:51763-77072 GCA_000404065.3 Pinus taeda | reverse complement strand
GGGCTCGTAAGCTGATGAAGTGAAGGTGTACTATATGTACTTAAGCAACCTCTTAGAGCTTTTTGTCGTTTGGGTGTTGTTTGTGGTTAATTTATCTTCCTAAGATGGAGTGATGTATTTATAAACAGATGAGTGATGGTGTGTGTAAGGTGAATTCTAGATGAGTGAAGGTGTGTGATTAGTGGTTTCTAACTACTTGCTGAAAGGAAAAACTTGAAGGAAATAAATGAATTAAAATGAACTGAAAGCAAAGAACCACTTTCTAATGGTATTAGACACCATTCATGCTGCTGCAAATAAAAAGGTAAGAAAATCACTTAAAAGACCAATGATAATGTTTATCTCTTCCTAACTCTCTGCCTCTAACACATAGTACTGTGTAAGACACGATTAGGAAGTAGCTAAAGATAAGTCTAAGAAATGATAAAAATGAGAAAAATCTACTTTAAAGACTAGTTATAATGTTTTGCTCTTTCTAACTCTCTGCCTCTAGCACATAGTATTGTGTAAAGCACGATTAGAAAGTAGTTAAAGAGTAGTCTAAAAAGTACCCAAAGTCAGCTGCAAGTTATTAGTATTCTGATCTCAAAAAGATAAACAATTTATAATAAAGAGACCATTCATATGTTAGCAGACAGATTGGAGAAATAAAACTAAAAATCAGCTATGAAAATAAAGTAAGGGCAGCAACTATGAATCTGTCAACTGAAACTACCACTAGACATAAAGAAAATACATAAACACAAGCAATCCCGGGTTAAAAACCTGCAAAAGAACAATGCTGATCAGCTTAAAATAAAGGCTGGAAATGAAATAACATAAAAGTGAATTACGTTGTACATGTATCAAGAAAAGGAAATGCTGAATGGAAATAAGGAAATGCTGAACATAAAATACTATACAAGGCTAACATGAACATGGGCCCTCCATTCATATAACCCAAAGAAGACTCAAGATATTGAAAACTTCAGAACAACACTGCTTCTATTACTCCATGTGCAGAAAATCATAGTCAAGAGTGCTAGAACATCACTATTAAAACAGAGTCTTGAAATGCACTAAGATTATAACAGGTTCATAAAAACACAGCAATAATAAAATTATCTAAGCGTACGCAGACGCAAGTTTTTATAGGCATCTGAAAGATAGCCTAACGCGTACAACTAAAACTAAAAAAATAACTAACTTTCATGCATAATAAAGGTTTAATTAACACGTTATAAGCCTGTGTGGATAGCTAGAGGTTTTGATCGTTATGGGCATTGAATCCAGAGTTGGATTATGTCTCCCACAACCTGCGTAACACGGACAAGTCACCGTTTGAACTGACGTGACCCAACAGCTTACGCATCACCGTTAAGCTGCCTTTGTTGACCGTAACTTGACCCTTGTTGACCGGAGGTGCAAATGACGTGAATGGCTGAACCAATAGCACAGGAACCTCGAGCACCTTGATTCCTAAGTGCCCATGTGGCTCATTTGGAAAAATGGCACGTGGAACCTTGAGATTAACAAAAAGGTTGTGGAATCACCAGATGGCTGCGGAATCACCAGATGGATGCGGAATCGGCAGAGAGCTACGGAATGCCTGTAAATATGTCAAAATCTAAACAAAACAGTCACACATTAGCAAAGCTCACTTGATCATGCTTAATGACATCTACTGTAATGATCTGGGTGGTTTTACATTGAAAATGAAGCAAAAGAGAGAGGTAAGTGATGAAAAACAGTAGGTAATAGTGGATGGTGAGGTGTAAGTTAGAGTCTCTACAGACATGGTCAGAGAATTTACCTATAACACCCCACTGCTCACCAGTTGGCAGCACCAAATCCGGGTCACCTCGAAAATCCATACTAGCATAAGGACACTCAGCATAAACCATCTCCTCGCGGTTGAACCACTCGAAGAAGGTGTCAGAGAAAGAAATCTGGGGCTGACCAGCATGTCAGGCCATGAGGTCAACCGATCTCTACATCCATGTCTCAGTCGATGGAGGTAAACCAAGTGAAATATACTGCGGCTGCATCAGTGGGATCTTTTCCAAGGCAAAAGTGGTCAAAATAGAGCCATAGCCAAAATTCTTGGATCTTCCACTTTTCACCTTGGTCAGTTGTTCTTTCATCATAGGGAGTACTGCATCACACCAGTTGAACACCTTCGGTTCAAGGCATTCCAAGGCGTACTACATATAAGACCTGTTAGCCACGTGAAGAGCCGCACTACCAGCCAGTCTAGCAAAAGCGAACAGAATGGTCCTCAAGGACCGGTCAGTGACATCTCAGATGTTGATATTTCCATCCCTACTTGGCTGAGATCCCTCTGCAGTACCGGCGAATGTAATCTCTCACGGATTCGCCCCCACGGGTAGAACCTGATAATGAGAGAGGGGCACCATGCCTCGATAAAATAGTCAAAAAATAGATGTCCATGACAGTTAGGGGGATGGATTTGCCTCTGATATGGAACACCTGGTTGGTAGGATCCCATGCATCGAGGAAATATTGCAACAATTTGATTTGTTGCCTCATGCTAGAGATGCGGAAAAACTTGAGCAGGCTACATTTCTGCAGTGCAATTACTGTACCTGGATCATGTAAAGTAACTATGTCCTCTTCTTCATGCTCACGTTCTCGCCATGTAATAACCATTTTGCTCTGATGAATCTCTGAAAACAAACAAGAGAAGAGTCAGGGTCCTGACTTGGCAAAAAACAGGCAAAAATTCCATGAGAAAATAGTGTAAAAGTTTCCCTCCTTCCACCCATCGCACCCCAGCAGTGTACTGGGAGTGATGCATACTAATTGGCTAGTGACCAATCTAGTATGCATCGCACCTTTCGATATAGGAAGGGTGCGATAGGGCCAGGGCAAATTATTCAAACCCCAGGGGCTCAACAAAGCAGGGAAAGATGCTCAAAAAGGAAGGAATGCAACTGAAGAGCTCAAGTTTAGCTCTTACTTGGTCCAGACGGTGTTGAGAATTGTCCACAGAATCTCCCGGAATCAGCTAGTGAAAATCAAGGGGGAAAAGCACCTCTAGAGCTCCAACAAACCAAGTTCAAATTAAATGGTAAAATGAGAGGTAAAAGTCACTTTGAAATTACTATTCACGTAATTCGAGTAAGGTATTAGTGTTTTAACTCATTTTTCCAAAATTTGTTTTCATTTCTAATCGGTTTGATGAAGCAATTGAGCAGGTAGTACGACCATTGAAAGAACAAAGTGCTAATGGCGAATCAAATAATCAATGACCGTTATCACGAGCAGTTTTTATGTGAAGTTCAAGCTCGTTAAAAATTAAACCTAAGCAATGAGAAAATGTTTCCCCCAGAGTTTAAGCTCATTAAAAAATGAACCAATCTCTGGTAAATAACCATTGTGAATGCATTATCATTAGCTTTTGAGCCTTGGTCATGTTCTCATCATCACCTCTACTCTGTTTTAGCTGATCATACGCCTCCATTTGATTGTTTACCCTTTTGAGGAACATCTGCGACGAGTGATCTTGTTAGCCATCCTTGTGACACTGCCGTGATTGGAAAATTCCAAACCTTACCTGGAATCAGCTGCTACCCAAAATTATCACTCGTTCCTCAAAAATGAGTCTCCTTTAAGCTCTTTTCACCTGACTCGTAAAATATGAAAAGGTTTCCGAGCGATTGGCCTCTCTAGCTTGTTAAAATTACTGGGAGTGTTATCCCTCCTCTATATTTTAATCTTTTGGACCTGAGGGATTATTGCATAAAAAGGTCGAGTGCTTGTCTTGTTCGGCTCGTTAAAACTATCAAAAATTCATCCCTTTCGTATTATTTTATACTTTTTCAAACTTAAGGGATTATATGACGAAAAAGGATTATGGGAGTTTCCTTTCTATCCCTTTTCAAACTCTCTAAAATTGAAAAAGGATCGAGTTATCATTTTCGTTAAACTCGTTAAAATCAATAGTGACAAACTTGCCCAAATGGACGAGAACGAGTTTCACTATCGCTAGGCTCGTTAAATCATAGCGATGGGTTCACCCAAAGGGCGAATTATAGAACAAGCATATGTTATCCTCCTCAAGCTTGATAAAAATAAAGAGGTACTGGTCAGCAATGACTGGGCAAAATTCGAAAGAAAACTTGAAGAAACTTTATTGGTATCAAGTCGCTCTTGAACACGACACTTTCACTCCCCGTCCGAGTTGGGTTGGGTTATTCCATTCACCGGTCATATCACCATTGGTCCATCGTACCATCCATATTTGGGGTTAACACTACCAATCCATTTCAATGTCGTCGGTATGTTCAAGAGAAGTCACTCAGAGAATTCACCTGTGTCTCATCCGTTGCAATACATTCACGCTCCATTCTTTCATGACTACCACCCTGAACCCTGTATCATCAGATTGTTTTCATCTCCAAAATCATTTGCTCCATTTCATGTCGTAGATGTGGGATTCATTAAGGCCCTCCTATGATGGGTCGCTTCTTGTCGATATCAGCTCATTATCCAAGAAGTCGACCTAGGAACAACCCATTCAGTACTTTGAAGCTTGCATGCCTCAATGGCAAGTTTCTCACTTCCGGCAATAGGTTTACATCAATGGCCTTCGACCGAAATATTTTGCGTGGTGTTCGACACCAAGTCCCTTTTTCACACCACGCAAATTTTATTGTAGTACCTTGAGGGTCATCATCATTATCAGTGATTCCTCTCATGCCTGTTAACAACTTACATCATAGGCTGGTAATCAGGCAATGTCTTTCCATGTTCGACTCCAGAACATCTTTCACATGGATCGACTTGTACTCCGAGTGAAGATCGAACGAGTTTGAAGACCCTGGATCTAGTTTCATCCATCTGGGTTGCGATATATTCAAGAATATAAAGACATCAAATGTACATCATTGCCGAACAGATGATCTTCCGAACCAAAGGATGATGACTCTGTCTAAATCATCAGTCTGCTACATAGACAATTGTCTATCCTATGTACATGAAAATGAATATATAAAGCTGAGCATGGGAATTCCCACCTCAGCTAGATCATGAAAAATATTATGAAGATAATGTATTGTGTTGTATATTATTACAGGTCGCCTTCCAACTTGAAAAAACTTCAGATCCTCATGATAAAGCATTTCACCTAACATCGAAAGATTAATGACCTCATGCTTTAGGGGACAACTTTTATAGACATTTTTGGGCACTGCAACCCCAATCATACATGTCCATAAACCAAGGGCTCCTAAGTCCCTAAAAGTGTCGCTTCATGCCCTAAAGGAACAAGGTCAGCTGATTACATCATCTCCCAGAAGTTCTCCACAGAAAATTGCTCAGAACTGGTCAAAACTGAACCATACAGACTACCCAGTGCAGAAGGTGCGATGCATCTCACCTGCTCAGTGTAAAGGGTGTGATGCATACTAGAATTCCCTTCTAGGGTGTGATGGGCGAGAGTAGACAAATGGTAGAGACAGTTTGCAAGGTGGATGATCATGGCATCTTCCAGAAACGTCTCCTGTGACACTTACCTCTCTAAATTCACCCAGGGATGAGTAAGAGACCATCAATCTCCAAGTGGAATCAAGAACTATCAGAGAGAGGACACTAATCAAAATCCCAGAAGCTGACTCACCCCCCTGCAGTCATCTATATATGGATCCCTCATCACAGAGATCCAGAGGCTACACTCTTGTATCTTGTAAGGAAGTACTATTGGTTTCTTGGTGCAACATCATAGTGTTGGGTGATCTAAGCTTTTCATGAGGTGAAGAAGGGCTTTCATGCTGAGAGGGTGATGCTGGGTCAGAACAATTGGTTGTAATCCTCTTTGCTATTCTTGATATTAATAAAGCTATTCAAGTTTTCCTCCACATTCTTGTATGTTTGATGATATATGCATTTGTGTGGTCAATAAATATCTGGTCCTATATTGTTTATGATTGTAGATCTCTGTTCTTTGATATTATTATGCTGCTTTGATTCCACAGGTGCTCTTTGAAGCTGGGTAGACGAAGAAGGAGTGGCGAAGATCTATCAGAAGGGAGAGGAACCAAGCAAGGAACCAAGTGTAAGACTGAGGTTGGTGTCCTTTGTTCCCCTCTTGTCTACTTCTCATAAAGGAAAATGAAAGTGGTTTTAGTTTGTTTGTTTCTAAGATAGCTACCAGTCTTAGTGGGACTACCAGCTTCAAGTGGACACTAGATTTCCCGATAACAAGTTGTTCCTTCTGCGACCAACTTCATTGCTTGTTGCATTTGCTGCAAGCCAGTTAGCTTCTCCTGAATGTTGGTCGCGACCTGGTAAGCTTCATCTAACCAAGGCTCCACCTTGGCCTTATGCAAGGCCTCCTTCTTCTGTGTTGCTTCTACCTACACAAGGCGATGCTTCTCCTCCTGCAACTTGGCTAGGTGCTACACTGGGGAAATGGAGCGCTCTATTCCCTTGACTTCATCATACTGCTTCTGTAGCTCTGTTACCTCCGTGTTCAGTATCTATAGGTTTGGGTCTTCCTGCAAAGTTGTCATCAACTCCATTTCCTGCTCAAATAATGTCGAACAGTTAGTGACTGCAACATCTAAAGTGGTCATCCTTTCTTTTATGGCAGCTCCACGTTGTTCCTTGACCTCGGGCGGAGTCATGGGCTGCAACTTTAACTGCAGCTCAGTTATTTTCATGTTGAGTTTGAATTGAACTCGACCAACCTCTACCTTTTCCTCACGCACACCAGTGGCTAACTTCCTGATCTTCACTTTTGGCTATGTGTCCTCGGGAATGTGAAGCTCAGGCACTATTCTGCATTCCTCTACAACCACAGACTCTAGTCGGAAACTCTGTGCCTATAGCGTCTCCTTTTCTTTCAAGGCATGCATTTTCTCAGTGAACATTTGCTCGTTGTTCACCCCGTATTCATTGATAAGATTGATAGCACGCTGATCCTCAACTCTCAATTCTTCTGTCACCCATGCATGTAGCACGTGAAGAATCTAATTGGGGAGCGCTGCGATGTTCAACCCAATGTTCTTATGTGTTCTTAAGATGATGCGACCATCAGTTTCCTCCACACCAGTGACCCTTCTGGTAATGCAACAGTTAGAAGATCTAGGGTCCTTACCAATTCTACTGCTTGACTTGTCCCCGGGGTTAGGCTCACTTATGTTTCACTCGCTTTACTAGTGCCCACTTGTATCCTATTCGCCTGGATCTGCAGCTCATGCAAATCCTTTTGGATGCTCCCCAACATCTACATATACTATTGCTCGAACTTCTACAACACTTCTGTCATAGTGTCTCGTATTTTATCTATGATCTCGTCGAGATCACCCTCCATCAATACCATGGGGTCACCCTGCAACTTATCTGAATTTTTTCATTTTCCAGGGACCTTCCCGCTACTCCTGTCCACACTTCTTTAGATGAAATGGGGTGCAAATGGGGTGCTCTGTGCCTCATCTCCTCTACCACCTTGTTTGGACTATTCTTCCTCCTCGGTCTTTGGCGAAGGGGATTTTCCACTTCTTTCTAACTAGCACTACTCTTGTTCATCCTGTTGCTTAGAAACGCATTCTCTCTCCATACGAGTCTTCTCTTCAGCTTCCTTATTCCTCTGCGCAGGCAGGTTTTATACAACCTGCTTGGCTACTTCTTTTATTGCCGAACTTCCTACACCCTTACTAATTCTCACATCTAAGTTTGAGGGGGAGCACCACTCTACTGGAAATCACACGATCACCTCCTGTACGTCTATCTCTATTACCAAATATGGAAAGTCATGCCATTTCTATTGTGGATCCTTCCATGCCTGAATGTATACTCAGTGGAAGTCAGCTTTGAATGCTGCATCGGCTGACAACTGTGTGTACAAGGTCGGGGACAACCTTGGGTACTAGTTAATGTCCATATGGAGGCTTTCTTGCATGAGGACCTAGAATATATTGGTCTCTATAATCCACGCAGGGTCCTTTGTAGCCCACGGGGAGGCGAACTACACTGCCTCCAGTAGTCCTTCTTCCAATGGAGGCAATTGACGAAGGGGATTTTCCACTTCTTTCTGACTCATGCTGCTCTTGTTCAACCTTCTCCTTATCAACACACTTGTTGATCTAGATTGTCATTGATCTCAATATGGCCATATTCTAGATACTAAATGATGATATGAAGCCAAGGAGAAGTAGAGCAGATCCATGAAGAAACAGGAGCAAGAAGCCAAATGATGATATGAAGCCAAGGAGAAGCAGAGCAGATCCATGAAGAAACAGGAGCAAGAAGCCAAGGAGAAAAGCCATCAGGGAAGCCATTGGAAAGACATTGGAAGTCAAGAACAAGAGCAATCAAATAAGAGCTATCAGAAGAATTCATCGGAAGTAGTAGATCTATGAAGTAACGGGAGCTATCAAAGAAGAGTAATCGGAAGTTGAAGGAAGACCTATTGGAGCAAGATAAGTATATCGGAAAAGTTCATTGAAAGCCATCATGAAGCCAAAGTGTAAGAGCGGAAGAGTGAGGAGGAGCCATAGGAAAGCCAAGCCATGAGTAAGAGTAAAATATTGCATATGCTCAAGAGTAAGAGCCATATTAGAGATATCACATGAAATATCAGAGGAGTGAACATATCAAAGGAGTTAACATCGGAGGAGCCATATTGGGGGTAGGAAAGTATTCTTCAAGTCCTGCACTCGTGAAGTCCCACAAAGAGGAAGAATTCATCAAAAGGAGAAAAGAGGAACACACATCGAGGAAAGAGCCAAAAGGAACAATAACTATTAGAACAACGGGGGTAGGAAAGTGCTTCTCAAGTCCTACACTCATGAAGTCCCACACTTGGAATACCACATTGCAAGTTATGAAATGATCGTAACATTGAAAAATAAGGTGCCGACCTGATCTCTCCATTATAAACCTCCCTATTGTAATATTGCATCTGCGTGTATTGGCACCTTCACATCGCAATTCATAAGTGGATGTCACATTAAAAACTATGATTGTGATATTATTTTGGACCTGTTACACCATTACAACATGATTCAATGTTATATCACATCTGCATTTGAAGTCATGTATTGAAAAGGAATGCCACTCGAAATCTGCGATTGCGATATAAGTATGCGGATCCGCTGCACCATTATAATACGTCCTAAGGAAACATCGCATCCATTGCATATCGCAAGTCGTGAAGAGATGTAACATTGAAATCCACCAATTGAGATATGTACTGCAGACCCGATCAATTTATGGTAACCACTCTAACTAAATATCACATCTGTTGAATTGCAAAGTTCAAAAGGGTTGACACCGTTGGACTGTCGATTGCAATAAGTCTTGTGAACCTGACCGCCGATTGTGATATAAGTTGTGGACCCGATTGAGTTATCAAAAGAAGCTTATTGGAATATTGCATCCATCAGAAATAAGGGCATCGACAATGTTATATAGTGAAGCCAAAGGGTTGCGATTGTGGGAGTTTCCAAAAGTTGTGATTGCGAATTGATGTAGTGACATAGCATGTGGGACCTTCCTAGATAGAGGAAGCCAAAGAGCGAGCGTAGAGGAGGATGAAAGATCAAGCGAGTGAAAAGGAAGCCAAAGGTCAGGGGTATCAGGCATATAAAACAGAGAGCAAGGGAAGTTTACAGGTTGGTGAAATTCTAAGAAATAGAGGATGCTGAAGGTTTGGCAGACATCGAAGAAATAGAGTAGGCCGTAGGTTCAATAAAACAGAAAAGAAAAACGCTAAAGGTCCAATAGGATAGAAGGAGGCTGAAGGTCCAGTAGGACAAAAGAAAGTTGAAGGTCCAGCAGGACAGAAGGAGGCTGAAGGTCCAGCAAGATATAAGAAAGCTGAAGGTCCAAGAGGACAGAAGGAAGTCGAACGACCAACGAAAGACAAAGATCTGTTTGACATTAGACCAGTCAAGTAAGATTTCATCAGTCATTAGTTGAAGGGAGTAGTGGAAAACACTAGCGTTGAAGTATTTGTAAGTATGTTCTTTGGAAGTAAGATACAACAACAATCACTTCTAAAGCAGTTATTGCAATAATCAAAATAGAGGCTTGAAAATAGAGAATTGTTTCTATGCATACTTGAGGCTTAGCCCAGATATCTTGTTGGAAAGCTTCAACAAATCTTGGAAAAATTATTTCAGAGATCATGATGCCTATTTGAAATCATCATGAGGTAACTTTGTAGACTCTCTGTGGACAGTATGAAGAGTTGTGAAGACTCCTTCATATGAAGATAGGCTGCCATTGATGTTGTAGCATGAAGACTACAACGAAGTTGTAAATTGACAGAATTTAGTAAAGAAGATTTTGGGAGAAAAGGATTACTATCAAACATGCCTTGACAAGATAGGGTCGAAGCCTTTGGGGTTGATGCCTCAGAATTGGAAAGATTGATGTCCTTGGAGTCGGTGCTCCTAAATCCAAGGTTGGTGCCTTGACAAGACAGGGTTGGTGCCCTAGAGGTTGGAGCCTCATAGAACACCAAGCTGGTGCTTGGTAACAGATTGAAGCCTTATATATATTGTATCTAATTTATTGTAAAGATTGTATGAATAAAGCATTTATTCCTATTGTTCATTTTTTTGTGTTCTAAATATACATGATTTAATTAGTAAAAATAACAATTGAAAAGAAATACTGATTCACACCCCCTCTCAGTATTTCCAACAATTGGTATCAGAGCCAGTACCTTCACTCAAAGCCTAATAGCTTGAAGTTTGATCTTTAGAACACAAATGGTGAAGCCAAGGAAGAAATTCTCCAATCCTCCTAAAGATGTGTCTCCCTCTACCACTGAAATAGAAGACAATCAATTTGAGGAGGCCCCATGGTTCAATGGATACTTTGATATATGGGAAGCAAGAATGAGGAATTTCTTAAAGACTCAAGGCATTAAAATCTGGAAATCAGTGATTGTTGATAGCATGATGGATGGAGAATCCAAGGAGTACAATGCAAAAGCAATGAATGGGCTACTTGATTGTATAAAGAACAATTTAGGAAAATCTTTGTCAACAAGGGGTATATGGGACAAACTTCATTACCTTCACTCAAAAGGAGCATTGACCATGAAGACTAGTCGAGAAGATGATGGAAACCAAGAACGAAATCCAGAACCCATCATAGAAGCTGAAAATGAAAAAGATGACATCAAGGCCAAAGAAGGCTTAGAAGATGAATAGAATGAAAAAGATTTTGTAGAAGATCTCCTCACTAAACTTATTGCTTCCATGGAAGATATTATGAATTTGAAAAAGGAAAATGAGGAACTTAATATGAAAGCACTAGCTGGTGACCAAGACCAAATAAGGAAGAAAGTTGATCTTGTCAAGCTTCAAGTACAAGAAAGGGATGAAGAGCTTGCCAAACTTAAGAAGGAATTTCATCAAAGCAAAAGAAAGCATCATGAAGAAGTCATATCCATGACAAATCAATTGCATAAAGCAAAGAAACGGGAAGATACCTTGTCAAGTCAACTTCAACAAAGGCAAGATACCTTGTCAAGTCAACTTCAACAAAGGCACAAAAGCTTGAACAAACTTGAAGAAGAGATTGGTCAATACAAGGTAGAGGTCTCCTCTCTCAATCTCAACTACAAGAAGCAAGAAAGTTAGCACAAGGAGCCAAGAAGACAACGAAAGCATTGGCAATCATAGAAGGATAGGTTAATGAAGAAGAAAAAGAGAGAAACATCATGATATGTCAACTAAAAGCAAAGGATGAAGAAATCTTCAAATTAAAATCTAACATCAACCTTCTCAAGGCTAAAACATGTAAAGCTACAAGGATCAAGGAAGAAATGGAGAGTAGTCTAGCAAAGGAAAATGAAGTCAGATATCATCTCCCTTAAAATAGAAGCAAATGAAGCTACTTGTATCAAGAAACTGAGAAACAACTTGCCAAGAAGAATAATGATTTTGAAAGATTGGAAGAAGAGATTGTCTCTCTTAGGAAAAAGGTTGAAGGGATGGAAAAAATCTTGAAGAGCTCTCAAGCCTTGGATGACATGCTCAACCATCAAATATGTCCATTTGATAAATCAAGTCTTGGGTGAAGCAAAACTTGGCCTCCCTCTACGGTACAACTCCCGACGCACGACACCATATGCAGCAGCTTCACCATTCTCCATGGAGCCTGCCTACTGCATAGTCCTCCAAACTTGGCATTGTAGTTTATAGTCCCGCGCTCCCTTGCAATAGTCTAGAGCACTAAGACTGTCCTGCCACCATATAGTCATTGTGCAGGATCCCCTGCATATAGCTTCAATCAGCTTCCATTCACTCTTCTTGGAAAAGGTTCTCCATTCAGCTTCATGAGCTGAACTGCACCTCCATCTATAATTTCTTTGATAATATCTAGCCCTAGCCAATGCATTTGAAATTTCCCTATAAACTTAGTGAACTTTTTATCATACAATAATACCAAATCATTTACCTTGAACGTGTGAAGCTTGATGTGTTGATCATGCCATGCTTTTTCATGTTCCTTCTATATCTGCTGATGGAATCCAGCGAAGAATCGGTCCTCTTCAAGCTCCATCAGCTACACGAGTCGTTCCTCTAGGGCTTCACGATATTCCATACCTGTGAGAGCTACTATATGTAGAATAGGCACAATATATTCCATAGGCATCATAGCTTCTATGCCATAGACCAATCGGAATGGTGTTTGTCTTGTCAGCTTCTTGCAAGTAGTCCTATACGCCCATAGTATTGTAGGTACGCGCAAATCCCAATCATTTCGTTGTGCATTGTAGATCATCGTCAACATGTTCTCCAAAATCTTTTTGAAGGCCTCAATAGTTCCATTTGCCTATGGGTGATATGGTGTACTCTTCTGATGGTAGACCTAGAATTCTTCTATCAGTGCATTGATCGTTTTGTTTAGAAAGTGTGTACCTTTGTCGCTCATTAACACTTTGGGGAAGCCAAACCTAGTTAAGACATATTCAAACAAAAACTTCACTGTTGCAGCCCCTATACAATCCTTAACCAGCTGTGCTCTATGTATCTGGTCAGATACTCCGTTGTGGTGATAAAGTAGCATGCACCAGTTTTCTTCCTTGGGGGATGAATTGGCCCAAAAAAATAAATTTCCCATTTTTCAAATGGCTGCAACTTGAGTTGTAATGGAAATTCATCCCTTCGTGATGGTTTGCCCATTATCTGACATGCATCACATGCCTTACAATATGCTTTGGAATCCTTACGTAGCGTTGGCCACCATAAACCTGCGCGCAAAACCTTTTGTGTAGTCTCTTTTCTTGTATAGTTTCCTCCTGCAACCCCTTTGTGAGCTTCAATGAGAATTCTATTTCTCTCAAAATCTGGCACATATCTTTACAATATCTCATCTGCACCCATCTTATACAGATGTCCCACAATTA
Organism: Pinus taeda; assembly: GCA_000404065.3. NCBI lineage: Eukaryota > Viridiplantae > Streptophyta > Pinopsida > Pinales > Pinaceae > Pinus > Pinus taeda. The sequence continues at coordinate 63,700 of APFE031320727.1, read as the reverse complement.
CTGAGAAGTTTGTCACACACACTACTAGCTCCTTATTTTGCTGACTTGTATACCCTTAATATCTACAAAACGATTATCTGCTACATGTACCGTGAAGAGTTACACATGTGACAACCCTTCCTCCAAATTAGTAGGCTTCTCTCTGGTTTCGGTTTGCGACAAATGCTCATGTCCTACATTTAACCTCCCTAGCTTCACAATTACCTCAAAGTCCTAGAATAGTAGCAACCATCTTCAGATATGCCCCCACAACATAGGCTTATTGACTAGGTATTTCAAGGTAGAATGATCTGCGTACATTTTGAAGTTTCTGCCCAACAGATAGTGCTTGAATGTTTGAAGTGCATACACCATAGCCAACCCTTCATGCTTCATCGTTGAGTAATTATTCTCGGCCTTTGATAATTTCCTACTCGTGAAGGCTATAGGATGGTCCATCTCTCCTTCACTGTCTTGTGTTAGCACTGCACCCAACACAATGCAAGAATCATAGACATGTAAATGGAATTCCTTCTTCCAATCAGGGAAGACCAAGATCGGTGCAGTGACCATCTTCTCCTTCAATACATCCAAGTTGCACTGACATTCTTCATCCCAATAGAATGTGACTTCCTTCTTCAATAGCTTCTCCATGGGCATGGTAATCTGAGCATAAGCCTTGATGAACTTCCTATAATTGTTGGAAATAATACTGAGATGGGGACTAAATCAATATTATTAGATCAATAATTAAATTTTCAAAACTAATTGGTATACATTACTTTAGCTTAGTGAACTAGTGTGTATATGCAACTGTACTTAATGCAACCAGCATATATGCAGAGATCTTTTTATTTACCCAAATTATCATGCATTGAACTTTAACTAGTATATCAGGAATTCATTAGATAGTGCAGTAAAAGTAGAATAAAGCATCACACATAAGCAACACACATGAACACCAAGATATAATGTGGAAACCCAATGTGGGTAAAAACCACCTACTATTGTCGTCTCTGTCTTGTTTTAATAATAAGAAAATTTTTGTTTACAATTTTTGTACTAGTGCAGTCTTATACTAGTACATAGGCTTCTACCTGTAGAAGGCTACAACCTTCTCTTGTTCTCCAACTTCTACTGGAAGGTAGCTACAAACCCCTAGCTCTTGTACTAGTCAATATGTTTACTAGTATGTAGGTGCTGACCTACAGAAGGCTATGACCTTCTTTCTTCCTCTAGGGACGATATTTCGTAAATTTTCAGACTGGATCCATCAACAACATTATAACTGACATTCAATCATCAGATATATCTACATCACCCAATCACCTTTTGAACCAATCACAACCGAATCAATCAATCACTTTGATAACCCATCAATATGATTATTCAGAGTACTGTCACCAGACTGCAGTAACCAGAACCTAGAACTCTACAACGACAAACAATAGCAACTAAACATATTTTATAAGGTATATGTTATTTCCATGTGTCGAACCTACATGTACACGCACTTTTCTCAAAGCCAACTAGCGTATACATCTGCAAATATAAATTCAGAGTTCTGCAACTATTCTAGACTTTAGTTATACCCAGATCATATCATTTACAGAATAATATATGCGTCAGTATTCAGATCTAGAATATACATGAGCATCAACACATAATGATAGTTCATTTTACACCTTAAGAACCTGATTCATCATTAGATCTGATTCCTCATCATCAGCTAAGGTTCATCCTTGGTTCAGATCCAACTATGCACTATAACCCAATAAACTACATACTAGATCTCACATTTCATCAGATATTCGATACTTGCACCCCTTGGCCTAATGATCTTCTCCTCCTTTTATAGTTTGTAGGCCTTTCTCAATACTATGGACCAAAATTACTTAGGACCAATACCTTGGACCAAAAACTTTGTTTTCTAAGGTATACACACTTTTCCTTTTGTGAAAGTGCATGTGTACGTATACGCGACTTGTATACAGTGAACCTGTGTGTATACGCGGCTTGGTCAATGGTGAACTTGCGTATACCTCTCTTTCTTCATTCTGTGTAGTCTGATCTGTAACTCTGTGTTGTTAACCTGCTGTACTATGATCTATCATCTGATGTACTATGATCTATCATCTGAGTGAGTTGCCATCAAGGACAACACCTATATCATAATGCCAACAATCTCCCCCTTTGGACTTGATGGCAACACCAAGTCACTCTCCCCCTTTGACATCAAGGGCGAAGGGTCATACTCCCCCTGAGTACATGCTGAATTCTCTGATATGCTGAAGTGTGTTAATTGAGCTCCCATGATCGAGTCCATGCTCCCCCTAAGCACAAGCAGGGTCTGCAAAAAGATGTTCTAAAAGAATATCATGACTCTATACATACATCACCAATGACCTTCCTATCACCAATGACTCATACATACATCCATCTCCCAACCAAGTGGGGATATACCAAATTTGACTCTTCCACCCAACCAAGGGGGGATATACCAATTGTTTATTCATGACAAAAACAAGAAATATTACATCATCCGTCCCATGCATAATGGGGTTACAAATTAGGTCATTTCATGACCTTTACATTAAATGATATACATGACATATATAACAGAGACTAAATATCTTAAACAAGACTGTGATAGTCATCAACAACTATCATCAGCAACATCTGTCAATCAGCATCCATAACAGCAACCATGGTCTCCCCCTAAATCTGTTCCACCTATTCACTATCAGATCTGATCATTGCATGTGTTAGTAAGAGATATCAAAGCATCATCATCAATCATATATACATCATGTTATCAACAACTTTATGAGGATCAAGATATTTCCATATGTTATCAGTAGATTGTAACCATCATCAAACAAAGCAGATAATTGATAGAACCATAACAAATCCCTTTTTCTGAGTCTGGCCCACTGCTTTTCTTCAAACCAACATATATGCGATTGTGACCATAGAAACCCACGTATGTATGCAACTACGCTTCATGAAACTCATGTATAGCCACCTTTTTTTCTGAAAAAAATAAGATTTAACAATAGGATGTTGTAGCAACTACTCCCAGCTTTTATTTGAGATATTCAAATGTCTCTCTGGGTAGTGGCTTAGTGAATATATCAACAACCCATTCTTTGGAGGGAACATACTCCAATTTGACCTTTTGTTGAAGCACTCATTCACGTAGAAAATGATATTTGATGGGTATGTGCTTTTTCTTGGAGTGCATGATTGGATTCTTTGAAATATTGATGGCACTTGTATTATCACATAGAATGGAGATGGGTGGGGTACATGTGATCTGAATGTCTTCCAAGGTTTACATCATCCAAAGTAGTTGTGTGCAGAAAGATACAGCAGCCATGTATTCTGCTTCAGATATAGATAATGAAATTGAACTTTTTTTTTTACTGAACCAAGACACTAACCTAAAACCCATATAGAATGCACCATCACTAGTGCTTTTTATGTCATCCACACTTCCTGCCCAATCTGCATCTGTATATGCATGAAGTGTAAGATCTATATCTCTAGGATACCATAAACCAAAGTTCTATGTTCCTTGAAGATATTTGAAAATCATTTTGACTACCTGAAGGTGTGATTCCTTTGGATTTGCTTGGAATCTTCCAACTATTCCTACTGCATGCATGATGTCAGGTCGGGTACCTGTTAGATAAAACAGACTACCAATCATGGATCTGTAAGTTGGTTGATGTACCACTGTTGATTCATCATTTGAGTTGAGACTGCATCCTGTTATCATTGGGGTACATACTGGTTTAGAACCTTCCATGCTGTACTTTTTCAGGATGTATTTGAGATATTTGGTTTGTGAGAGAAAAATACCATCTTTATTTTGCTGAACTTGTAGACCAAGAAAGTAGGTATGCTCACCAAGAAAGGACATTTCAAATTCTTGCTGCATTACTAATGCAAAATTATGACTCATGGATTCTTCAGTTTTAATTCTTCCCTAAAATTGAAACACTTCTTTTGCAGAAACATGCAATAGATAAAACTGTTTTTTTCTCTTCGTTTTTTAAGAAACAGGCAGAAATTTTGAATGCAATTACTTTGCTTTTTTAGGTTTAATCCTTCCTTAAAATGATATCATTCCTTCCACATATTTATAATCAAGGTGGGTATGCATGGAACCTACCTCTTCAAGCCGGAAATTTTGCAAAAACCCATGTTTTTTTCTAAAAAAATAGCTCACTGCCCCTCCTGTAGAACTGGCTATAGGTGCTCCTGTAGAACTTGTTACTACTCTTGTAGAACACCAATAGCAAAAAACAATAGAGAATGATGGTTTCAAGGCTATGGAGGTGGTATAGATCTTGTTGTAGCCACAAGGACAATGATAAAATGGAAACAAAGGTGGTGAATGAGTTCGAGACAGAGTACTTATGTTTTGTGAGATATTTCTGTTGATGGTGAGCTGGCAAAAATGTGCGTTTGCATTATTTGGACTGTTGGTCCGTACTGCAGTGCCACCATGAGACTTTATGCTTTCTGCCTGTAATTACTACCCATTATTTGCGCTGGAGTTCAAAACATCTACCGCTACCTATTTTTTAGATTTCCTGTGAGTTGACTAGACACGTGTGCTGTATGATTTCTGGCTGAGCGCTGTAGAACTGGACGAGGTGTTGTCTGAACTGGATGAGGGTGGCCAATTAGCTAGCCACCGATCTGGTTTAATCACAACCATCTCACTATCCATGCAGTTTTTAAATTACATTCATGCAATAGAGGAAAGGGTTTAGTCACTTACCTAGAAGTCAAATGCGTTTGCTATGAGGTGTTGTGGCCTTTCCTTATGTTGCATGCATTTGTTTCTATGGATCCATGCTTTTCTAGTTGCTGATATGTGGCTGTGATTTGTGCAGGTTCCTTTCTAGCTAGATTTGATCTTCAAGATTTTGCTCCAACCTTCAGATTTGCACCCTCATGCTGCTGATGCTAGATTTCTGCAGGACAGTGACTTGTTTTGTCCATAGCTCACAAACGGTAGACTGGATTGACCTGAAATTGTTTGAGCATGTTTCCATCATCATTATGCACCTCCCATAGAAAAATTGTGGTCAATGGATGCACGGATTTTGAGAAAATCTGAAAATCACTGAAGGTGACGGAGGTCAATTTCTTGGAAACTGTGCACTGGAATTGGCTGAAATTTCTTGGGCAGGTTACTATCACCCATATGCATCTCCCCATGAAATAGGTTTTTAAATGGATGGACGGATATGGAGAAAATGCAAAAATGGCTGAAGGTGATGGAGGCTGATTTCTTGGAAACCGTGCATTGGAATTGGCTAAAACTGCTTGGGCATGTTGCCAACATCCCTATACAACTCCCCATGAAACAATGTTTTAAATGGATGCATGGTTTTCATGTTAGGGAAAAACAAATTTCTGCTCTATGTATTTTTGTATTAGAGCATTCTGCAGTTTTTGTACAGTAAGAAAAAATGAGCTTGGACTGTAATGCAGACTTGGAATTGATGGGAGAAAGGTTTGAAGATTGTAGGGGGATTTATAAACCCTTTATGAAGCTTCCATATTCCCCAAACTTCTTTTAAAATCCATTTCTATCTCTCTGTAATTTCTTCAGGAGTCTCCTGTAGAAAGCACAGTTTTCAGAAAAGAAGCACAGTGAGGTGGAAAGAATGTCAAAAATGATGGAGAAGGGTGAGGGAAGGTAGGATAGGTGTTGTTATTGGTCTTAAAACTTTCTTGGCACCTGCTGCTGCTTCATGAGGTTCTCTTGCAAACCTGCAATGCAACTAGAAATTCATTTTTCTCTTTTTCTTTTTCTCTCTATTCTTTTTTTGAAAACAACTAGGGCGCCTCAAGGAGGCTTTCACCCTAATTGCCTGCCCTGGGTGCCTCTAAGGGAGGTTTTCACCCAAGGATATTATACTCTTTTTATTTTCTCTTCTTTCCAACCCATTGACTGCCTCATGGAGGTTTTCAATCAATGAGCCAATCTATGGCACCTTTGAGGAGGTTTTCACCTTAGATTTTTATTTTTCCCTTATTTTCATTTTTTCCTTTTTATTTTTTCTTTTTTTCTACCCTACCCTACTTGAAAAACAAAATCATTTTCAAGTATAAGAATACTTCCAATGGAACCATGTGCACATCGAGATGATAGACAAAATGAGGTGGAGGCTTGAAATGCATGCTTTGACAGGTATTCGGATTTCAGAGACCAAATGATTTGACTTTGAAGGGATCAAGCATAGTTGAGGAAGAGAGTACTGCTGCAACTTAGTGACCGTCTGGAACCATATCTCAATATAGTTGTGGTGTCCCTGGTCCTTTTGCTGATTTGGATCATTCTTTATGTCTTATTCTATCATGACCTTCACATCTTCCTCTTTTTACTGATTTTTCTCTTGAATACATGGAGGATTTGTTGGTAACCATGAGGGAGCTCTCTTGATCTCTAATCTTGATGTCTTCTCTTCCTCAAGTGTAGCCCATGGTCCTTTGACCTCCTCTTTAGAATCTTCTTTTGTTGGATGTGGTTCTTCAATGCTTTCAATATAATCTCTTTTTTGCAATACTCTTCCTGAGCTATGGTGAATATCATTGAGCTCAAGAGGGGTTGTTTAGAAGTGTTGTACCTCAGCTTTGCAATTGGGTTGAGCTACTCCAATGTGCGGGTTTGGAAATGGTGGTTCCCCACTATGTACTTGCTGGGCCTGTCTGTTATTCGGGTTCGGGTTCGGTTGAGCAGGTATTTGGGGTTTCCTTGGTGGAGCAAGAGGTAATGGTTGTGGTTGAGCAGGTGGTGGAGGCAAAGGAGTGGGAGGAGAGTTGCACTGGGGCCTCCAACCCTGATGAGGTGCATTCCACTGAGATTGTGGCTGAGCATAAGAGTAAAACGAATGAGCAACTGGAGGAGCATGGTATTGAGATGGATACGACCAAGGAGGGGTGTGGACCAGGAAGGATGAGCAGGGGGACCCTAAGAAGGCATGGAAGTGGCTTGATAGGGGTTGTAATAGGTTTGGGATGTCCCTTGCATTCCCTTCTGGTAAGGTATAGGTCCATGTGGCCTCCTTTGGTTCATGAAATAGAGTGGTTCAGTGGCTCCTTTGGCCCTTTGATATGCAGCTTTAATTCTAGGCAAGGAAGGGCACTGATTTTTAGGATGGTCTTCTTCATAGACAAAGCACACTTCTATAGAGTGCAATGGAGATTCGTTCCTAGGATGCTTTCTAGTGCACCTAGGACAAAAGATGGCCAAAGCCCTCTTTGCTTCCTCTCGATATCTTTTGATATGCATGGCAAGCATCTGCCTCATCTCGCTCTTGAAATCTTCCAGCAGATTTTCACATTCACCTCTAAGGGATGAGTTGGGAGAAAAGGTATTGCTCCCAATATTTTTGTTTTTAGCAATGGTCTCCATAGGAATGGGTTTCTTCTTCTTCTTCCCCTATAGGTTCTTCAAATATGTCTAGCTTTTACCTAAATGTGTTTCTTGATTGCAACCACCGAAGAAGAGAGAAGGTTGGTTGTGTGAAGCAGTGGGGGTGTTGTGCAAACATTTTTTTGAATTATATCTACTCCTACGAGGCATGAAAGGAGATCTCTTTTTGGGTGATTTTTGTTTTTTTCTGCTTGTACCTGCAAAACTGAAATTGATTGAACAACAAATTGCAACTACCTAGATAAACCTTGAAATGAAATTGCAGAATTGAAATGAAAGCAAGAAACGACTAATCTATGTTTGCTGAAATGGAAATTGTAGAATTGAAATGAAAGCAGGAAATGACTAATCTACGCTTGCAGAATTGAAATGAAAGCAAGAAATGCCTAATCTACGCTTGCTGAAATGAAATTGCAGAATTGAAATGAAAGCAAGAAATGCCTAATCTACACTTGCTGAAATGAAATTGCAAAATTGAAATGAAAGCAAGAAATGTCTTGGTATAGGCTCGAAACGTCGACAAATAAGAATGAAGAACACTGTGGATCATCCGAATTCAGTTTCTCAAAAACCACTCCACAGAAACCTACAAACTAAGATTGTTACCCTGTACGGAGGGGACACTTGGAAAGAAATTTGTGATCTCGAAAAAACAAGGGTTAAGATACAGAGAAAGGAAGCAGATCTTTACTTCCTCAAACAATGTTGAGATTCTAATCTAATCCCTCCATTCGCCTGCATAAAACACAAGTTACACAACCAAAGAAACCACAAAATATTCGAACAACTCAGTAAATCCCTAATTCGCCTAGAAATTCACAGAACCAGAACTTCTTTATGGAAATTATCCACAGTAGCCTTTAATTCCCACTTAAAACTAGCAGTAGCAATTGAAGCAGACCTCTGGAGAACCATAGATGCCTCCGCAGCCCTAAAGGCCAACAAAGTAAGACAGGTAACTGAGCTGAGACACAGTAACAAACTCCAAAAACTGCAACAACATTGGAACAGTGAAGATCATGGTCAACATGTAAACTACAAACACTTGTTAGAAAAAGAGGACAGCACATCTAACGCAGAAACCAGGTTATTGAATCCTTCAAATACTGTAAAGAACCTAGCAACCAAGGCATCCAACACATCGTACACAACAGATCTCATGGACAGCGCTGGTGCTCTGGAATCGCTTAAAACAGACCTCATGGACAGCGCTGATGCATAAGAATCAATTGGAACAAGTCTCAGGGACAGCACTGGTGCTCAGGAATCAATTAATATAATCATCAAACACAGCCCTGAACCTAAGCCATTCCTTGACGCAGTAATAAATGTGAGGAACAAGTCTAAAACAATTTCCAACAACAGGACCCGAGCCAACATTGAGGAGATGACCCAATCCAGCATTGAGAAGATGACCCTTTCCAGCGTTAAAAAGATGACTCAATCCAGTGTTGGAGAGATAAGGAACAGGTCTAAAACAAGAATGCGTAGAACACAAACCAGCAGTGAAGAGGCAACCCATTCCTACGTTAAAGGCAATAGCAATAAACTGCGCAGTCCCATAAATACATTGCGTAGTCCCTGGAACATGAATGAGCTGCGTAGCACACAAACCTGGGCTGAAGTTATGAACCATTCCAACGTTAAAGAATCTATGCATGCCAATGGTGAAGGGTTGACCCATTCCAGCGTTGAAGAGTCCAGCAACAGCAATGCCAGCGTTGAAGAGAGACCCCGATCCAGCGTTGAGGAGATGACCCTTTCCAGCATTAAAAGGATGACCCAATGCAGTGTTGAAGAGATAAGGAACAGGTCTGAAACAATCTCCAGCAGCATTAATAAACGAAGTAGCCCTCGGAATAGAATGCATAGCACACAAGCCAGCGGTGAAGAGACGACCCTTTCTAGCGTTAAAGGCAGCAGCAATAAACTGCGCAGTCCCATAAATACACTATGCAGTCCCTGGAACATGAATAGGCTACGTAGCACACAAACCAACGTTGAAGTTATGAACCATTCCAACGTTAAAGAAATTACCCATGCCAACGTTGAAGGGTTGACCCATTCCAGCATTGAAGAGTCCAACAACAGCAATGAAGTGCGTAGTCCCCAAAGCATATGCAGTATCCAAGCCAACGTTGAAGAGAGACCCCAATCCACAGTCGCAGCACCTAAGGCAAACATCGCTTGGTACTCAGCAGAACCCAGGTACGCAACTAATAACATGTTAGTTAGTAATAATATAGATTCTATTAACCCTAGAATAAAGAATAATCCAAGAAATAATAAATTAAATTATAAAAATAGGATGGATAAGAACAAAAAAGACCATAATGATAAGAAAAACTTAACTAGAAACCATGTAACAAAACCCAGCACCATAGTTGAAAACATAGATACCAAGACAATCAACAGAAAAGTAGTTAATATCTCTACCTATGAATTAAAAAAGGAAGAAGTTGAGGTCTTGGAAAAAGGATTAAATTTCACCTTAGCCCCCAACAAAATCCCTAATGAAGAAATTATTTGCAACCTAGAAGATGGGATCAAGACTCTCAGTGATAATGATAAAGAGCTCATCAGACAGGAATGTGCAGTCATCTTACGAAAGGCTAAACCACCTAAAAGAAACCTGAATCCTGAGCAACTAAAAGCCATAAGGAGTCTAAGGAATAATAAGGACATTGTCATTCTCAAAGCTGACAAGGGTGGCGCCACAGTTATTATGAATCATGATGATTATGTAAACAAGATGAAAGACCACTTATACAATAGTCGGAGCTACAAAAAGCTGGAGACTAACCCCATCTCTAAAATTACTAGATTAGTAAAGAAGGCTATTAAGGAAACCAATCTAGATGATAAACTAAAAAAGCGCCTCACCCTAGATAGTGAAATCACACCTAGGATCTATGGAGCCCCTAAAGTGCATAAATAAGATGTTCCCTTAAGACCTATAGTAAACACTATAGGTTCTCCCACTTATGAATTAGCAAAATATGTCGCTAGCATCTTAGCCCCCCTAGTTGGCAAAACCAGCTCTTACATTAAGGATTCCAATCAATTTGTCAAGTTCATAAAAGATACAAAATTAGACCCAGAAGACAAAATTGTCAGTTTTGACATAGTCCAACTCTTCACCAAGATCCCCCTAGAGGAAGCTATACAAGTAGTTAAAGAAGTGGCTGACCCCCAAACCGCAAAATTAGCTGAGGTATGTCTTCGCTCTACCTTCTTCTCTTTCCAAGGTGAGATATTTGAACAAACTTTAGGTGTTGCCATGGGATCACCTCTTTCACCGATTGTAGCTAATCTCTACATGGAAAAATTTGAGAAAAAGGCTCTTGATTCATACTCTTTAAAACCTAAGTACTGGGTCAGGTTTGTGGATGACACCAGCGTCAATTGGCCTCATGGTGATAATGAACTTAGAAACTTTTTGAACCATCTCAATAGCTTATGAAATGACATTAAGTTCACAATGGAGACAGAAGAGAATAATTGCATACCGTTCCTGGACATTCTCCTCATAAGAAAGGAGGATGGTTCCATAGGTCATAAGGTATTCAGGAAAAAGGCTCATACAGATAACTACCTCCATGCCGATTCACATCACCATCCAGCCCAAAAGATGGGTGTGCTGCAAACCCTCTTCACTAGAGCTTGTAGAATCTCAGATGATGACCACGCTGAAGAAGAGATTACTTACCTAAAAAGAACCTTTGCCAACCTAGGATACAATAACAAGAACATCCTCAAAGCCATTCAAAAAGCCAAGTCCGGAAACAATACAAACAAATCAATTAACCCCATGACTTCTAATGCCTACCTCCCATACATTCAAGGTGTCACTAACAAGCTAGCCAAATTTCTCAAAAAGAAAGATGTCAAAACTTCGTTCAAACCCTTATCAACCATCAAGCAAAGAATGAGATCAGTGAAGGACAACCAAGAGCAGCTGCAGCAAAAAGGTGTGTATATCATCAACTGCTCTTGTGGAGAACAATATATAGGAGAAACTGGCAGGTTTGTAAAGATTAGGCTCAAGGAACATAGTGCTGACATCCGTAAATAAAGAACTCGCTCTTCAGCTTTAGCTGAACATGCTGGTAAAACAAACCATCATATATGCCTTGAGGACACTAAGGTTATTGCAAATGAAAAACACCATTTCAAACGTAAAGTGCGTGAGGCCATTTAGATCATTAAACACCCTCGAAACCTTAATAGAGATGGAGGCATAGAAATTAGTAAAAACTGGAATCCTCTGCTCTCCCCCATTGAATAAACTTTCCCTCCCCTTCCTCCCCTTTCCCCCCATCCTAACTCCATATGTCTATAAGAATTCCAACCCTTACATCTAATTGGTTCCTCAATAAACAATAATATTAAGCTGCTTAATAAAAATCAGACCTACGCCCTTAACCTAAAGCCCTTACAAACCTTTGAAATAGAATTATATTATTTAAATACAACAATATAAATCTCATATTTTAATA